>JAUZSW010476612.1:0-57296 GCA_034780735.1 Hyalogyrina grasslei
AGACTTTTAATCTGGAGCGGATTTAATCCCCACGTGAGTTCGAATCTCACCGAACCCACCAATCATAACCAAGAAACTATTTTCAACAAATAGAACATAATATAAATGGATAATGTATATAGGAGAAAAATATGAAAGAAATTGGATATTTTATTGCAGCAATTTTAGCAGTTTGTTTAATTACATGGGGAATGTATTGGATACTTAAAACATTTAGCTATTGGTTATTCTATGAAGATATGGTAAAAGAAACTATAAGAGAATTAGTAAATCAAAAATATTTATTATCACCTTAAACATATAGAACATAATATAAATCCTATAAGGAGATTATATTATGAGTAGTTTATTTGAAGATAGTGAAGGTAATGCTTCATCAATGAATTTGGTTTGGTTTTTTTCATTATTAACAATTGTTGGTATGTGGATCTTTCTATCAATATTAACAGGTCAATTACAACATGTAACTGGTGGTGATGCTTTATGGTTTACATCATTATTTAGCGGTAAGTTAATTCAAAATTTTTATGAAAATAAAAGACCTTTACCACCATCAGATATTAAAGCTGGAATAATTCAAGATAGTAATGGAAAAACAAGTCCTGCTAGATTCATTTGGATTATTTGTGTATTAGGAATAATTGGAACATGGGCATGGATATCATGGAAATCATTAGGACTTCAACATTTTTCAACTGGAGATGCTGCTTGGTTTACTGCTTTATTTGGTAGTAAGGTAGGACATACAGCTATTGAAAGAGGTGGGTTTTCTCAATCAGATTATGAAGATGGAGATTATGATGATTCAGAAGGATTCGAATCATCTGAGAGAGGACTTGGTAATGGTGATAAAGATAAATTAATTTCTCAACTTCAAGAAACAGTTAGAGTACAAACAGAATTTAATAAAAATTTAGTTGAAACAATTAATCCTAAAAAGGATGAAACTGATGACTAATAAAATAATGTATGAAAACCACTTAGAAGATACTGGAGAAATTCTAACAGAAGCAGAGTGGGTTTTAACAGAATTAAGATATTCTGGTAAGATGAGAAAATTTGAATCTTACTGGGATAGTTTAAAGAGATATGGAATATTAGGTATGGCTGCTTATATTGCTGGTGCTGCTGCTGCAACAACCACTAGTGGTATATTGTCTATTCCACTAGGATTAATATTATATGCAGGATATAGAAAACATACTGATAAATGTGGGAAACAATGTAAAGGTGATAAATTTTGTTATAATAAATGTTATTTAAATGCATGTATACCAGTAATAAAAGAAGTTGACAAAGAAATAAAAGCAGTAAAAAATGCTAAAAGTATTGATCCAAAAGAAAAAAAGAAAGCTATTAAAAAATTAAATAAAGAATTAACTAAATGGGTTAAAAGATATAATAAATATAAATCCAAAGCTGAGACTATAAAAAGAAAACAAATTGAATCTGATAAAAAACTAGCAACTAATTCAGCAAGAGAAAGAGCAAGATATTTTGGTGGCGATCAATAATTAAACCGGAACTAGCAAATCTAGCAAGTTCCATTTAAATATAGAACATATATTAAAATAGAGGTTGATATATGTTATGCAAATACGGTTGTGGTAATGAGGGTAAATTTCAATTAAAAAACGGCGGTTGGATGTGTAAAGATAGTTTTAATAAATGTCCAATAAATATAGAAAAGAATAAAAATGGAGGTCGTTCGATAATTGAAAGAAGTAAATGTCAATATTGTGAACAAGAAATAGTAACATACAGACTTAAAAGACATGAGAATGATTGTTATTTAAATCCTAATAATATAAAATTATGTCCTAGATGTAATAAACCTATTAAAGATTATAAACATGGTAAAACATGTTCATGGAATTGTGCTAATAAAACATTTAAACATTTCGGAAAAGATCATTGGAATTTTGGAAATGGTAAAGAAAATTATAGAGATATATGTTTTAAATATCATGAACATAAATGTATTATATGTGATGAAGATATAGTAGTAGCTGTTCATCATTATGATATAAATGATTTAAATAATGATCCAAGAAATTTAGTTCCTTTATGTCCAACACATCATTTATATATACATAGTACATTTGAAAATATATATTATATAAAAGAATGTGTTGATGAATATGTAAAAACATTTATTAAAAAATGGGGCGATGGCCAAATTGGGAAGGCACTAGACTTGCAATCTAGAAATTGAGGGATCGTGCCCCTCTCGCTCCACCATTTAATTAAATCATTATATAATCTTATAATTATATATATTAATAGACATAATATAACACATAAATTTGTATTTTAAAAAGGGTTAAGAACGAAAAGATTTTACAGTTTTTTAAATAACTCAGTTGGTAGAGTTTTTGCCCATTAAGCAAAATGTCGGTGGTTCAACTCCATCTTTAACATTAACACAAAATTTTTTAAATTACTTAACTCTTTTTAAGATACAAATTAATATCAGAAGAACGTAAAATAATTACAGATAAATTTATGTCGAAAATAAAAACTATTAAAAATTATTTTAATATTACTTCTGATAACATTTTAAATGCATAGGCTGGGTATAGGTGAACCCAAGAGACTGTAAATCTCCCGCTTCGGCTGTGGCAGTTCAATTCTGTCCCTGTGCACCAATAATTAAATACGAGAGAACGAAAGATGATTACAGATATATTACACTTGAAATGTAAAGGTCATCGGTTCGAGTCCGATATTTCCCCAACCAGGGAAATTAACTCAGTTGGTAGAGATTTAATCAATAATTATCTTTATATTACTCTCGTAACATTTTTAAGCCCTTTAAAGAGCGTGAAATTCAAGGAGCCACTATGTCAATTCTAGATAGATGTTTTGGAAATTGGACGTAGCGTGCGGTTCTTTGTTTACAGGTTGATCACTGTGAATGCAGGTTCGATTCCTGTGAAGGGTATCATTTTTATGCCGGATGATACACATGTTTATCCATGTGCCGGCTCCAATTACAATGAGTCAGAACGAAAAGAAATTACATTAAAATAGAATAAAAACATTCAATGACTTTATAAAATTTCTTTTACATTAACTGACTCTAACATATTAATCTATGAGGTTTGCCATTATGAGAATAAAAATATGGCTACTTTAGTTTTGAAATTATGCATTATACTTTTTGGTACCGGTCTTTTTGAGTCGTGAATTGCGGTTTAGATGGATTGTTGGTAACCCCTTTTGTCCACGCGTGGGAGTATTTTGAGTTCATTATTAAAGTACAAAACAAAAAGTAAATGGAGACTATCTATATTAATTTGACAAATTAATAAAATAGTACACAGTATGCTGGGAATTGTCAATCCTAGAATCTGTGCCTCATAGTTTATTTCTCTTAGAGAGTCAGAACGAAAACATATTACAGATACAATACAGGTTCGATCCCTGTTTTGGGCTCCATCATGCCCATGATGACAAATGGTATGTCAACTGATTTATACTCAGTGTTTTAATTAAAATATGTTTTATATTACTGACTCTTTTAAATATCAATATACGGTATAACTTAATTGTTATATCGTATATTTTTTTGCCGACAATAGGAACGAATCATTTTTTAACGTGAAAAGGAGAAAAACGAATGGTTAATTTACCTGTTCGAATTGAAGAAAAATTTCTTGGAATTGATTTAAGAAATCTCGGAAAAGATATTGAAACTACAATGTCTTTATTTGGCACTGATATGAATCGTGCTACACATTACAACACCAAAGAAGAACTTGCTGCAATGAGCGAAAAAGAACATAGAAATATGTTTTCAACTGATAGAACAATTTATGGTTGTATTGCTTGCCTTCCTGGTACAACCGACATTTCAAAAATGAAAGTTGTTACTAATCTTTTGGGTATCAAATGGAATCCTGGTTCTGACTTTCAAGCTACTACTACTATCCTAACAATGGAACAGGAAAGATTGATTATTGATCATTTGGTTTCTACTCTTCCTCCAAACAGGATGATTAACTTGTTTGCTTCTTTTGAAGATAATCGTGTTAACAATGCTCGTATGAGAAAGACTGTTCTTCCTTTTATTCTTAACTCTACCAATCTCGGATGGTGGGCAGTTAAGTATAGAAAAAAATTGAAAATCGTTTTATCTCATTGTTGGGGTAAAAGAATGAGCAGTGTCATTGCAAATATTCTTGGTAAATCTGCTAAAACTGGTAAAGAGGAAGATATCCTTAATACTAGTATTGGTAATTATCTTGTTGGAGCTGATATTGTTAAACATGATAGTGTCAAGGAATCTATCTGTTTTATTTTATCTGTTAACTTCAATTTTACTAACCCATTGTTTATAAACTTTCATGCTGCTAAAACTGACTTTTCAAAAGCAAAAGGTTTGCCAAAAGAAGTTATTGAAGGTATCAGATCTTCATATCACCCAGATGTGGATAAAGCTGAAACCTTGAAAGTTGCCAAGTCTTCCATGACTAATAAAGAAAAACGATTAGTCCAAAATCAAGCTCAGAAATCTGGAGTTAAAGTTAAATGGAATCCTCATACTCAACCATTAGTTGAACTTTTGATTTATGGTTTTAAGATGGGTTTTACAAATGAAATCCATGAAGCAATTGAGGCAAAAGCTTTTAAAGCAGCTCAAATGTTGCCTTTTAATTATGAGAAAATTGGAATCATTTGCGATGATAGTTTTTCAATGAGTGGTTCCGAGGATCAAAAATTGAAAGCTTTGGCAATTACGTATTCTACTGTTGAAATGTTAAAACATCTTGGTAATTCAACTGTTGTGTCAACAACATCTCAAAGACGTAATAGTTATTCCAACAAACCAGTTGGTGAAACTAATCTTGCAAAACCTTTAATTTCATTGTTGAAGAATGATTTGGATGCTATATTTGTAGTGTCTGATGGATATGAAAATGCTCCTGAAGGTCGTTTTGGGGAAGTGTTGAAAATTGCAAGAGATAAAGCTGGTGTTGATATTCCAGTATATCATTTTAATCCAGTTGGTGCTGCTGAAAGTAAAGTTGCTTTGAAGAGATTATCTGATGTTCCTTTAACTCCGGTTACTAATCCGGAAAAAATGGGTTTATCATTATTCAAAACAATGATAGCAGCTGATCCAAAACAAGGAATCATTGAATTGTTCAATATGATTCTTCCTGAGATTGAGAAAACAAAACAGTTATATGCAAGAAAAATTCCAAACACAATAGCCAGATAAGGAGGTTACATGGAAATTACAATAAGTGAAGTGTTAAGAGGGTGTACCCCTGGTAGAATGCAAAGTGCTGGTTATATGCAAATGGTACCTTTGATCTGTCCGCCTGATTTGATTGATAAAAGATTTGGTCCGTTTACTGGATTGATGACAAGCACATCTGATTATGGTACATTACGTTTGGAAAATCGTGAGAATCATCCAACAATCTTTCCAATGGGAACAGGAGTTATAACTAACACTCATGCTCAGAATCATGCAGTTGGTAAGATTAAACTGATGACTCCAATGTCAGAAGCATCAATTGATACGGCAGCTTGTATTCAGGAAACTCAAGGAGGAACTATTACTTCTGGAGTTCATGAAATGACAATTCTCCCTTATTCAATTAGGGAGAAAGCGCTTGAGATTAAAGATCAAAGAGGTTATAGCAAACTTTGGCCAGCAATCCAGGAATTCAATAAAGACATTGGAATTGAAAACAAAGACCGTTATAGAAGTATGGGTCATCTAGAATATTATCTTGAAGATTTTGGTGATAAACTAGATGAGTTTATTGGTCAGTTTGAGATTGTTCCTAATCAGGTTGGAGCGATTATTCTTCTTAATGGTCAGGTTGCAGGGATTGAAAGATCTCCAAATTATGAATTCTGGAAAGAACTTTGGAAACCTTTGATTAGAGAGTGTTATGGTTCTGCATCTTTGGTATTTGCTAAACAAGGTGTTAAACCATCCCCACCGTTAGGGAGAATGCCAATCAATGATTACAATGTTAAAGATATTGATACTCTTGAAGCTGAGTATAACAAAGCTGAATTGTTTGAAGAAGATACTGTAAAGAATCTTATTAGAAATTTTATTCAGCAACCATTTGTTGCAACACGTGAAGAGAATGAACCAAACGGTACTTTATGTGTTGATCATTTATCTGGTAATCAATTTACTGGTCAGATTGTTAGGGATAGCGCATTTGTTGTATATGCTAGTTTAATCCCTGATAAAAATGCTCGCTTTAACACAGCAGCAGATTTTAATATTTAAAAATATAGGAGATGATGGAATTTATTTTCATCATCTCCTTTTATTTTTTTTTGTTTATTTTTTATATAAATAGAACATATATAAAATTAGGGACGAACAAAATCGGTGGCAGGGGTGGACCTATCGCCATTAAGTTAAAACCACGCGGTTGTTCTCGGTACCGCCATGATTAGTCCCTTTAAAACATAGCTCCATAACTCAGCGTGTAGAGTGCCGTTCTTACACATCGGTGGTCCCCAGTTCAAATCTGGGTGGAGCTACCATATCAAAAGGATATATTATATGATTACAATGCAATCTGTGAAGATTAAAAAGTTAGATGAGAAAGCTATTATACCAGAATATCAAACTAAAGGAGCAGCAGGATTTGATCTTTGTTCTATAATTGATTATAATCTTAAAGTTGGAGAAATGAAATTGATACCAACTGGATTAGCAATTGAATTACAAGAGGGAACTGAATTACAACTTAGACCAAGAAGTGGTATTGCCAAAAAATATAAAGTAACATTAATTAATTCTCCAGGAACTTTAGATTCAGATTATCGTGGACCAATCGGAATTATGTTAATTAATCATGGACAAATTAATTTTAATATTAAAGTTGGCGATAGAATAGCTCAAGGTGTATTAGCTCCAGTTTATAAAGCTATATTTAATGTTGTTGATGAACTCTCAGAAACAAACAGAGGATCAGGAGGATATGGAAGCACCGGAAAATAAGTAATTTTTTTAGAACAAAATATAAATGGATGTATTGGATATAAACTTGTTTAATTCATTTATAGGAGTGTTATATGAGTAAAATTAACAAAAAACATTTAACAGGTTCTAAGTTAAGAGATTACAATTTTATGCACACCCAACAAAGAGCAAGACAAAGATATAATTTGATCTTGAATAGATCTAATTATGAACAATTATGCTCGGAGATAAAACAAAAAAAATTCGTCCAATTAAGAAGTACCTTTAAGAAAAAACATTTAGAAATATATAAAATTACATTTAAAAATACAACTTTATATGTTTTATATAAAGAACAAGGTAATAGAATTACAACAGCATTACCTTTTCAAAGATTTGAAAGATTACAACAAGTAGTTTAAATAGGAATTTATGATTAAGAGAATTTGTCCACATTGTGAAGAGGAATTAGAATTTAAAAACTACCAGCAGTTTGGTAGTCATGTAGCTAATTGTAAATTAAATCCCAATTATGCTAAGCGATGTAAAAAAATTTCTAAATCTTTAATTAAAAGAAAAACATATAATCTTATTTGTAGTAAATGTGGTAAAGAGTTTAAACGTTTTTTAACAAAGTATAAATATAATAAAAATGAAAAATTTTATTGTTCAAGAAGTTGTTCTAATAGTAGAAATCATTCTATAGAAACTAAACGAAAGATAAGTTTATCACAAGGTGGTGATGGATTAGCATATTGTGAAAGACCAATTAATAAAAGAACAACTGAATATTATAAACAATATGGTTATGAAAGAAAAAGAATCTTATGGTGGGAACAAGAATGTAAATGTAATCAATGTGATTATAATTTATATGATCCAATTGATGGACCTTATGAATTACATCATATTGATGGGGATCATTTTAATCAACAAAGATGGAATGAAGAATTACTTTGTTGTAATTGTCATAGAATGACTGATAATTGGGGATTTAAAGGTAGAAAACATAGTAAAAAATCAAGAAAATTAATTAGTGAAAATCATAAATAAAATGCGGGTGTAGTCTAATGGTAAGACAGCGGGCTTCCACCCCGTGCGTAAAGCATTGCGAGTTCGACTCTCGTCACCCGCTCCATTTAATAAGGAGATTAATTATGAGTACAAAATATATTTTAGTGATTATAGCAATCGGTGCTGCAGCTGCATTAATTTTTGGGTTTAATGATCAAATTATTGAAGTAATAGGTAATTATGTAGGACCAGCTCAATAAAAGGAATATTATGAAATTTGAATTACATGGAAAAGAATTAAAAATATTTCAAGATTGGGATAGAAAACATAAAAAAGTTTGTAAACTATTCAATGATCCAAATTGTACACCAGCTATTGGTGGTCGTTTAACATTTTCTTTTACTCCAACTGGTTTAGGTCCAGGAATTAGTGTTAAATGTGCGTGTGGTGCTGAGAAAGATTGTACTGATATAGATAATTGGTAAGTACTATATATATTAATATACATATAACACAATTAGTATTTGTATATTAATAAGGAGAAAATTATGAAAAGAGAAGCGTTGGTAAAAAGTTTTAAAAAAGTTGGTTTGGAATTAAAAATTACTAATGAACCTATTGGAAGAACAACGAACGATGACATCTTTCAAATGGATGTTGGTCGTAAAGTAGTTGGAACAAGAAGGAATGAGTGGTTTGAAATCTGGCCTGGACATGATGATAATAAAATTCAGATTCTTGATATTGATCATAATCTCAACCAGATTCTTCTTTTAGTACATGAACCTGAAAGAGTTTTTGAGACTGAAGAATTAAAAAGAAAAGGTTGGAAGAAAAGTCTGGATGATATGGCTGATGAAAGAAGATATAGATTAAATGAATTAGGTCTCGATTTTAGAGAAACTAAAACTAAATTTATTATTATTGAAAAAACAACTTCAGTTGTAAGACATTTTCTTATGGGTGTTGATGAACGTCAACTCTTTGTTGCTCAACTTGTTGGTGGAACAGTTAACATTAATGAAGCGAGAAAACAGTTAGGAAGTACTGTTAAGTTTCATGAAGGTGTTAGAAAGATGTCTCCTAAAAGACAAGGTGAATGGTTCTTTCTTAGAGCTACAATGGATCAGGAAGAACATATTAAACTTCTTCTTGAGAAAAATAAAATCTGGGTTGAAAAGAAAGCAAGTATAGGTCAGTATGCTGGACGTAACAGCGGTAATCCTCATACAGCAGACGAACTTGTAGTTATCCCTAATGATCCAAGAATGTCTCCAGAACGTGTCAAAGAATCTAAATGGAAAAGAGGAAAAACTCCTATTGTTAGGGGTGCTTATCCAACTAGATCAAGAGAAGTTTATGTTCGTGGTAAAATTAGACATATCGATCATAAAACTCTTAAGTACACCCATTGGTATCAAGTTATTCTTAACAACGAAGGTGCCACTGAATCTGCAACACAAACATGGATTGATTAAAAATGAGGAAAACTAACTGGAAAATAATCCTTGAATATGTTAGTAATAAAAATATAGGAGATTTGATAACAAGAAAAGACTTGTTAGACATAGTTAATGTAGATAGAAATAAATTTGATTTTATGTATGTAACTAACGTAGATTCTTCTAGATGTTTATTATCTCAAGTTGGTGTTTTAGAGATATATAAACGTGGAATATATATTAAAAAGAAATCTATTAAACCAACATGGTCTATGTTTGAGTTAGAAAAAATTGCAAGATCATGGAAGGGTTGGTTTATGGAATTAGATTAAGGTGATGTGGTCCGAATTGGCTAGGCGCTGGTCTGCAAAATCAGTTATGTGGGTTCAAGTCCCTCCATCACCTCCAAAAAGAGTTTGTAGTTTAAACTCTTTTTTTTGTTTGTTTTTTTTATAAATAGAACATAATATAAAATCATCGACCATAATAAATAATAATTACCAAATCTGAGTTGGTCGCAGATACATAAGGTAGTAAATTTTAAAGGAAAATTAGTATGGCACAAGGAACAGTAAAATGGTTTAGTTCAGAAAAGGGTTTTGGATTCATTGAAAGAGATGGAGCTCCAGATGTATTTGTACATTACACAGCAATCAAGGGAGACGGATACAAAACTCTTGACGAAGGTGATACAGTAACTTTTGATGTGGAGGAAGGAACAAAAGGACCAACTGCGGTCAATGTTTTAAAATCATAAAAGTTAAAAAAAGGTGAATTATGAATGACTGGAATATTCCAATATCAATATTATTATTCGATGCTGCTTTATTATTTTTTGCTTGGAATTGGTTTGAAGAAATTTTAAATATTAAATTTACATTTCAACTTTATTTAGCAATAACAATTGCTGCATTATTATGGTGTTTTTATTTAGGAAGTAAATGTTATAGAGTAACTTATTCTTTAAGTAAAGATGAACCAGGAGTAGAACATTATATTGAATTTCCAGTTATTTGGATGTAATAACTAAAAACTATTCGAACTATCATTCTTATTAGAACATATTATAAAAAGGATGGTTCGAATATGTTTAAGTGTGAGAAGTGTGATAAAGAGTTTGGAAGGAAATGTGATCTTTCCAGACATTTAAAAAATTGTAAAGGTAAAATATTTTGTGGTTATTGTGGAAAAGAAACAAAAAATCCAAAATATTGTAATAATAAATGTGCTGCATTACATACAACTCCAGGTAGAAAACACTCATTAAAAACTAAAAGAAAAATTAGTAAAGGTGTTGGTGGAGATGGTATAGCTATTTGTGAAAAAGCTAAAAAATGCATACATTGTGGTAAACATTTAAATGAAACTAGTAAAAAATATTGTAGTAGGAAATGTCAAAGAGATAGAAATTATAATATTTTTATTGATAAATGGTTGAAAAATCCTAATGAATATAATAAACCTAGTTATCATATGAAAAGATATTTAGTTGAAAAACATAATAATTCATGTTCAAGATGTGGTTGGAATAAAAAACATCCAGTTAGAGAAACAGTTCCTTTAGAGATGCATCATATAGATGGTAACTGGAAAAATAATTATCCTAATAATCTTGATTTAGTTTGTCCAAATTGTCATTCATTAACTATTACATATAGGATTGGTAATAGAGGAAATGGTCGTAAAGAACAAAGAGAATATTACCATAAGAAGAAATTAAATAAGCCCTCGTAGCTGAATGGATCAGCACAAGACTTCTAATCTTGCGAGACTTAATGTCGTATGTGGGTTCGAGTCCCATCGAGGGTTCCACCTATAAAAAAAGGAAAAATAAATGCTAATAAACATATTAGGTTATGGATATTTAATACTATTTATTTGTGTAGCAATTTATTTTTCAATTATAAAAAAGGAATAAAATTATGAAAAAACTATTTTGGATAGGCAATTGGGATTAGGGTTCCTTTCCATAGGTTTTAATTAGACCTCCATAATACAAAGTATATTTTTAATTAACGGTACAAAATTGAGTTAAAACAAAATATACTTTTTATTAGGAGAATAATTATGACTTTTAAAGAACTAAAAAATAAAATTAAAAAAGAACAAAAAGATAGAGCAGTAAAAATTCGTATACTTAAAGCAGCAAGAAAACCCCATGTATATAATTCAAATCCTGAATTATATAATAAGATTGGAGATCTTGATTCTCTTAGATATAATTATAGACATGTTCATATTGCCTATTGTATGTATTTTAATAATACTGAATATGATAATATTGAAAAAGAATGTAGAGAAAATCCATACATTGGAAAAATTGATCAATATAAAAAAGAATGGTCTTATATCGTGGAGGCAAGTAAAGATGAAATTATATGTTCTAATTAGAAAAGACTTGACTCCGTCTCAAACAGCTGTTCAAGCAGGTCATGCAGTAGCAGAATATCTTATTAATGATCCATAGACTTGGAAAAATAATACTTTAATTTATTTAGGTATTAAAAATTTAATTCAAATGGAAAAATGGATGTATAAATTAGATGATCTTAAAGTTAAATATATAACTTGGAGAGAACCTGATTATAATAATGAAGTAACAGCAATAGCAAGTACCGGTTCAAGTGAAGTATTTAAAAAATTGAACCTTTTATAATATACCGGTATAGCTCATTGGGAGAGCGGGGAACTCTAAATTCCTGACCGAGCAGGTTCGATCCCTGTTGCCGGTACCATTTAAAAGGAGGTATATATGAAATTTTTAATTATTAGTTTTATATGTATAATGTTGTTTGGTGGGTGCGTAAGTTCATCACCAAGTGTTTCATATAAACCAAGTGGTTGCTATAATGTAGAATGTATGCTTGAATCTGAAAGTAATGAAGAAAAAGCATATTGGAAAGAAAGACAACGAGTAAGTCATCAAAGATGGGTTGATAATCAAAAACGAAAAGCAAACCAACCCAATTACTATCCAGTAGGTTCAAAATGTTATGGACATACTGGACCTGGTGAGTGTGTATCAATGTATTAATGCCCTTATAGCTCAATGGAATTAGAGTCTACGATTACGAATCGTAATATCTGGGTTCGAATCCCAGTAAGGGTTCCAAATTGCAGAGTGGAAGTTCTGCATGTTCGTGCGATGGGGTTCCGGTGTTGGTTCTGGAATATAATATAAATTAATCAACTGGTCGAGGTAGGGATTTAATAGAGCGGGTTACTACGAATGCCCGCTCTATTATTCCGTCAGAAAATTTATACAAAAAAAAATAAGATGTATAGTCTCATTTTTTTGTTTAATTATCTTTGAAATAAATATTTAATTTCAAAGATAATATCTAAACTATCCCACCAACGGAAAAAATCATAAATTTCCAATGGTAGTTGATCATTTAGATTGTGATTTCTTCGATTTTTCCAAAGAAACATAAATCTTTGAAAAATATTTGTTAGAGAATGATATTTTTCATAAGATTCTCTAATCTCTCTTTCTTGGGTGCAGGACTCTTCAGTTATTCCCAACACCTTCATTATATGAATCCACTCCATATCTTCCTCCTTATATGGGGATTCATAAAGACGCCCCCAAAATTATTTATTTTAAACGGTTCATACTATCGAAGACAACCTGAACCTTTTTAGTTCCTGCCAACTTACAAGGACATTTCTGAGCTTTGTCTTCTGTGCATACAATTTTATATACACAAACGATTTCACGTTTTGGTTTTCTTTTCGCCATGATGATTCTCCTTAATTTTTAAAATGTAACAAAGGTAAAGCTTTAGCGAATATATCCAAATTAATATATCCCTTTACCTTTGTCACACTCTTATCAAATCTGCTAAAGATAGACTTGATAAGAGTGTGACCCATGTCATTAGTTTTACTTCCCCAATGATTTCGGAAGTTTAAGATTAAAGTTTTACAATTATTCTAAGACAGAATATTGTCACACTAACCACAACAACATATGGCCACGCTATCAAAAGCATTTCCATAATACCTCCTTAATTAAAAGGTTAAACTTCTTTTGACCACAAATGACAATGAGGTTGCAAACCAACTGCAACAATTTCATTATCCTTAACTGTGATCCAACCAGGTGCCAAGGTTGTCCCTTTAAGAGGAACAGTAACCTGTTCAACTTGATGAACACCATCTTCAACATTATCAGGTGCACCTAAAACAGGCAATCCCATCATAGTAAGCATGGCTATCTCCTTTATATAAAGGATTAAAAGAATGCCACAAGTTTTACTTCCACCAGTGGCTTCGGAAGTTTAAGCTGCAGTATAGTCAACTAGAAGATCACCTTCATTATCTCCATCAAGAAACATGAAGAAATTCTGATTAACTTCACCAACTGATTGTAAAGGATTAAGATTAACTCCAATATAATCAGAAGGTCTAGTATCAGCATGACATGCCATAACTACAACTTCACGATCACTATACTGCTCATTAAGCTTTTCACAGAAAGCTTTATAAGTATGCATACGACCATCAGGTCCAAGCAGCTCACCAAATTTATTACCATGAGTCACAACAACATAAAAGTCATTATGAATATACACAGAATAATTCAGTTTATCACCTTTAACAAAAGTGACAGGGATAGTAAGGTTAGACATTTTATATCCTCCTATTAAAAGTTAGTGAAAACCCTATACATATTAAACCATAATATATATAGTAAAACTTACTATATTGGAACTCAAAATAAGAAACTATTTTTAACAAAAAGAACATATTATAAATTAAAAGGAGAATGAATTATGAGCGAAGTAGTAATAGCATCACCCCATGCAGATGATGAAATCATTGGGTGTTATAAAATATTAGCAGATGAAGATGTAAGACCTGTTATTATTTATACAGAAGAAATGTCTAAAGAAAGACAAGAAGAAGTTAAAAATATTAGAGAACATTTTACAATTAAAGCTCAAATGTTTTGTCAAAGTATCCCACCTATATTTATGAAACTAGATACCACATTTTATTTTCCAGGACCTGATGAACTCCATCCAGCTCATAGAAAACAAGCAGCAATAGGAGAAGCATTAGCAAGACAAGGATTGAATGTTATATTTTATAGTACTAATATGAATGTACCATGGATTCAAGAAGAAACTTTTCCTGATCGTAAAAAAGAAATATTAAATAAAATATACCCAAGTCAATCAGACCTTTGGAAATATGATCATAAATATTTCCTCTTTCAAGGATTTTGTAAATGGTTATTTTAATATTAAGTACTATTTCAATGATAACTACATTTATTGGTTTATGGTTCGTATCTGAAAAAAATAAATCTGGATTTATATATTATACAATTAGTTTATTATGTCAATTATATTTATTTTTATTTACAGAATTAAAAAGTTTACCATTAGCTGCTCAAATGGTTGTTTTAATTGCATCTAATTTTTATGTATATTTAAAATGGAGAAAAGAAGATGTCGTTAGTAATAGTTGATATGAATACATTAGAAAAATGTATAGATAAATGGGGTCCTAATTTTCAAGTTGAATTGGCAACAGAAGAGATTGGTGAGTTAATAGAACAATTAGGAAAGACATTAAAATATATAAATCAATATAAACGTGGTAGAATTGGTAGAGATGATTTGATGGAAGAATTTGCTGATGTATTTTTAATGATGCAGCAAATGAGAGCTATTGATCCTTTAAAATTTGATAAAATTTGTGAGTATAAATTAATGAGATTAAATGAGAGGTTAGAAAAATGAGTAGATTAATTTATGTACCTCAATATCCAGCACCTATGCGCTACCAAGAATGGTGGATCGAACAATTTTATTTAGAATTTAAAAAAGAATATGATGAAATAATTGTATTAGGTTGGAATGTTTTATCTAGATTAACAAAAGAAAATTATAATCCCAAAATGTTTTCACCAATTAATCAAGCTATTGAATTTGAAGCACAACAAATAACTGATTATATGGATCTTACTATACGTGATGATGATACTCTATTTCTAGCAGACATTAGCTTTCCTGGGTTGTTTTGTAATGTCTTATACCATAAACAATGTCCAAAAATGTTCGCTTTTTGTCACGCTACAAGCTTGAATGCGTATGATTATTTTGCACCTATGCGTAAATATAAAAAAAGAATTGAGATTGATCATGCTAAATTATTTGATGGAATTTTCTTTGGTAGTTATTATAGTCAAATTAAAACTAAGTGGAGTCAAAAAGGAATCAATTGCCATGTTGTAGCATTACCAGATTCACCTAATTCTATAATTAAACCAATCAGACTAAATAACATCAGACCATTTGATATGGTATCAGTATGTCGTCCAAGTATTCAAAAAGTAAATAAAAAACTTGAAAGAAAAGTTGAAAAAGCATTAGGAAAAAAGATATACAGAGAAGAAGTTAATACTTGGAATGATTATAATATATTATTAGGTAATTCTAAAGTATTGATTATAAGCACAAAAGAAGATACCTTTAATCTAACAATTCTTGATGCTATTAAATGTGGTTGTGTTCCAATGGTACCAGATAAATTATGTTTTCCAGAAATACTTCCAGATTATTGGAGATATAAGGACGCAGATGATTTAATAATTAAACTTAAACATATGTTTAATGATAATCATTTTATGGTTCCAGATGTTATATGTAGAGATAAGGTTGATAATTTTTTTGAGAATATGATAAAAATAATGAAGGACTAAAATTATGCCATATAAAACTTTTTATAATTGGTGTTTCTCTGGAAATATAAAAGATCCAATACCTCAAGGTGAAGGAATTCCTGATATCTTGAAATATAATTCACCAATTCATGCAGATTTTTTAATGAAATCTTTTGTAACCAATGGTAAGTTAAATCATTATTTAAATAAATATCTTAATAATATTGGAGTTAGATATATTAGCAAAGAAGATTTATTTTTTTTCTTTAAACAATGTGTGATTGATTATAAAATTAAAAGAAAAGATATACATTATGTTGGGTGGGCTAAAAATAATATTTTATTTAATAGATTATCTAAAAAAAGACCTTTATTAAAAAAGGATGAAATACAAATTATATGTGAATTGATTGATAAATCAGATGAAAAAGAAGCTATATATAGATCTCTTGGTATTGATAAAAAAGAGTTTAAGAAAAAGAAAATGAAAAAGAAACAAACAAAAATAAGCAGTAAAAATTATATTGCTCAAAATTTTGGTTTAATGTAAGGAAATTTTAAAATGAATAAAAAAATTAAATGTCCAACATGTGGATGGTTACCTACAGGTCAATCGTATTGGGTTTGTGATAAATGTGGTGAACAATTTGATACATTTAAAACAAAAGCAAAATGTTCTAATAAAAAATGTGAATGTATTTGGGAATGGACCCAATGTCCAAGTTGTAGAATAAAAAATTTACATGATGATTGGTATCAATAAGGAGATTATAAATGAAGATAATGCAATCATTTGCAGATTGTTTAGGTTGTAAATTAATAGATGCTGAGTCATGTATTCTTGATACTAATTCAAGAGGTGACATATCTAAAGTGGATATTGTCTTTGTAGCGGAAAATCCTGGAAAAGATGAAATTAAAGCAGAGAAACCTTTAGTAGGTAGATCAGGAAAAACCTTTAGAAAATATTTTGATAAATATATTAAAAAAGAATATAAATGGTTATTAACTAATTCAGTATTATGTCTTACTTTAGATGATAAAGGAAATACAGGAAACCCTGATGATGAAACAATTGATAGATGTAAAGTAAATTGTTTTAATATTATTAAAACTTGTAATCCAAAATTAATAGTATTACTTGGAACTAGTCCAATGAAAGCATTTGGTATTGCTGAAAATGGTATAACTAAAAGACGTGGTCAATTTTTTAAATGGGAAGGATATGATATTTTATTAACAATTCATCCAAGTTATGTTAATAGAGATAAAAAAGAAAGAGAACCAATTTTTGAAGATGATATAAAAATGGCTGCAGAGTTTATTAGTGCAAATGAAATACAAAACTTTGATTTAAAACCAAAAACAGCTTTTACAAATGATAGTTTATCAACTGGTAATAAAGGTATTTACAAATATAAAATACCAAAAAAATTTTATACAGAAGACTATAGATTAGTTGATATACAGTATTTAAGTAGGGGTGAGAAGGTTTTATATATCTTTAGGGATAAAGATAACAATAAAGTATACCACCATGAAAACGATGATTATTACTGTTATCAATCACCTGGTGATGTTGAAGCTAGAAAAATTGTTCCATATGATAAATTAGATATTGTTAAATTACCTTATAAAGATAAAATAAAATTGAATAGTGACATAACATATGAAGGTGATTTAAGATTAACTGTTAAACATGCATTTGATTATTATTCTCAAAATAAAGGTGAAGCAAAAAGAATATCTTCAAATATTATGTTTTGTGATATTGAGATTGATGTAGGAATTGATAATCAAGCATTTCCGCAACCAAGTGAAGCTTTATTTCCAGTTGATATGATAACAAGTATATTTCAAAGTCCTAAAAAGAAAATTTGTTATATTCTTGATAATGATACTGAACCTATTGAGCAAATTGAAGGAGTTGAATTAAAAATATTTAAAAGTGAAAAAAATTTAATTCATGCTTGGATTAGAGATTTTAAAAAATATGATCCTGATTTTATGTCTGGTTGGAATTTCATTGGTTTTGATATGGAATATATGTTCAATAGAATGAAAAGACTTAAAATGGCGACATCTATCATGTCTAAGTTTAGTGAGTTTTATGTTGATGGTGAAAGGTTCTTATGTAAGTTACCTGGGTGTATTGTATTAGATCAAATGCATCTTTATAAAATGTTTACATTTACTAAAATGGAAAATTATAAACTTGATTTTATTGCGTTTCATGAACTTAAAAGAAAAAAATTAGAGTTACCAGCAAAATTTAATAAAATGTATTGGGAACATTTAAATACTCTAATTGAATATAATATAAGAGATACTGAACTTCTAGCAGATTTAGAAGATAAACTTGCTCATATTAATTTATTAAATGAATTAAGAACTATTTGTACTGCTAGTTTTGAAGCATCAACATCACCAATGAATCAGGTTGATTCTATTGTAGTTAATTGGATGAGAGAAAAAGGACTTGCTTCTAAAAATGCTGAAAATCATGCTAAAAAGAAATATCCAGGTGCTTTTGTTTTAACACCAGAACCGGGAATATATAGTACAGCTGTTGATTTTGATTTTAAATCTCTATACCCATCTCTTATTCAAACATATAATATTGGACTTAATAACTTTATTATGAGAACTAAAAATCCAATGGATGGATATGATTTAGCATATAATAGAGATAAACTTCCAGATAAAATTCAAATGATAGTTGATCCAATGTTTGAAAATAAAAAAGTTGAAATGTCTAAAGAAGATCTTTTTAAAATTATTAAAGATGATGAATTAGTTCATACTGTTAATGGTTGTTTATATACTAATCATAAAAAAGAAGTTTCTTACTATAGTTTAATTCTAAAAAATCTTTTAGATTCAAGAAAGAATTATAAAGGGTTAATGTTTAAAGCTAAAGAAGCCGGTGATAAAGAATTAAAAGATTTATACTTTACTAAACAATTAGTATATAAAGTTTTGGCTAATACTCTTTATGGTGTTATTGCTAATAAATCATTTAGATTCTTTAACTTAGCTTGTGCTGCAGCTATTACTTTAAGTGGTCAAGAAGCACTTAAGGCATCTATAATTGAAGGTAATAATTATATGTCTCATTTAAAAACTGGAGATAAATTAGTTAGAGAACCTATAGCATCTAAAAGTGAAATGTATCATGATCCAGAAGCACCTAATGCATTTCCTACAAGAAAATTTGATTATATAGTAACAGGAGATACTGATTCAATTTTTTGTTGCTTTGAAGATTTTAAGGGAGATAAATCTGATGAAACAATACATAAATATTGTGAAAAGATTCAAGATTATTTAAATGGTAACATTATGAAAGAAATTGTTGAAGCTCATAATGTTACATTTGATGAATGTGAATTAGTATTAAAAAATGAATTGATTATTTCAAGAGGATTATTTCTTGCTAAAAAAAGATATGCAATTCATGTAACAAATAATGAAGGTGTTCCATGTGATGAAGTTAATTATATGGGAATTGAAGTCAAGAGATCAGATTTTCCAAGTCATTCAAAATTATTTTTAAAAGAGTTACTTGATATTGTTTTAAAGAAAGAGAATATAACAGTACCAAAACTTTTTAAATTTGTACATAGTAAAGAAAAGGAGTTTAGAAAATTAATTTTAGAAGGAAGTAAAACAGTTGGTCGACCAGTTTCTTTTGGTAAAGAGTTAAAGAAATATAAATTAATACCTCAGGGTGTTAAAGCAATGTTAGCTTTTAATGAGATATCATATGTTGCACATCACCCTGGTGCAAGAGGTTATATGTTTAGGGTTAGAGGTATTGATTATGATAAAGCACCAAAAGAAGTTATTGATAATTATGAAAAGAACTTTATTGCTAAAGGTAAAAAGTTAGAAGTTGTAGCTATACCAGATGAAGAACCAAGATTACCAGAATACTATTTACCAGATGTAAGAGGTAATCTTGATTTTGCTTTTACGGCTAGATATAACTTAATGTTGGATCCACTAGTAAAAGTTAAAAAAGCACAAGAAATTTTAACAATATAAAAGAACATATATAAAAGGAGAATAGGTTTTATGAAAACAGTTAATTTAATTGAATGTATTAATACCTGGCAAGGAGAGGGAGTAGATACTGGTCAAAGAATGCTTCTATGTAGATTTAAGTATTGTGATAGACATTGTAGTTGGTGTGATACTCTTGTTAAAATGAGAGCAGAACAAGAACTAGAAATGCCTCTATCTAAATTACAATAGATTCTTGATAAAGAAAAAACTGGATTAATGATTACTGGTGGAGAACCAACTTTTAGTAACCAATTAAAACAAACAATTACAATGTTAAATGATTTAATATATCCAGTTGCTAATGTTGAAACTAATGGACTTGGTTTACTAGATCTAATTAAAGATGTTGATTCTAATAAAAATGTTCATTATAGTTACTCACCAAAAATTTTTAATGATAAAGATTATGAAGAAGCTCTTGAATTAGCAAAACCTTTATCATATAACAAAAATGTTTATATGAAAATTGTATATGCAAATGAACAAATAGTATATGATTTTTTGAAAGCAGTTGTTAAAATATTTCCATCAAACAGAATTTATTTAATGCCAAATGGAAAAGATAAAGAAACAATGTTTTCAAATGCTCAAGATGTATTTGATAAAGCAGAAGAATTTAAAACTAATGTAAGTAGTCGTATGCATCTTGTATATGATTTTGTATAAAGGAATATTAAAATGATAGGATTAATGGGAGTAAAAGGTGATAACACATTAGTTACACCATCAGGTAAATCATTATTTAAAGTACCAAGTTGGTTATCATGGAGAATTCAAAGAATACAACATTGGATAGCAATAAAAACTTGGAAATAATTATTAATTTAAGGAGAATAAAGAATGGTACCAATCGCAGTAGGTGATAATGTAATTTGTAAAGAAATAGCAGAAAGTAATGTAACAGCTGGAGGAATTGTAATTCCAGAATCAGCTCAAGCACATTTACCTCAGAAAAATGCTATTGTTGTTTCAGTTGGTGAAAAATGTGAAGCGCATTTTAGAGCTGGTGACACTGTTGTATGCCATACACAGGCAGGTCAAGTAATGATGTATGGTAAAGATGTTTATTTTGTTCTTAAAGAACCAGAGATTTATGGTATTATGGAAAGAGCAGAAATGACAGAAGAAGAACTTGTTGAGGAAACATTAAATAGAAGGTAAAAAATGTTAATAAATAAAGATTATGCAATTGAATTATCATTTTTAAAGATGGTTAGAAGTTTTAAAGATGGAATATCATTTTTTGAATTTGAAATAAATTTAGATTTATTTGAAGAAGATCATAAACCAAGTTTCGATATTTTTCTAATAATATTCAATTGTATGATCTTTCAATTTTGGATATATAATATACATCATAAAGATTAATAAAAACAAATGCCGGAGAGCTGGGAAAGATTCTTAAAGTAAGATACGCGACTGAAACAAGAATTATCACAAAGCACTGTACTAACAAATGGCGCCATATGTTAGTAGTTAGTCAGAGATCAAAGGGAGTAGTGTTCCTTTTCCGGCAACGATTTATTAAGCTGCTGTGGTGCAATGGTGACACTTTAACCTGTTCGAGTCGGGACGGAGGGAAGCAATTCTAAAATAAAAGAATTATCCAGGAAACTGGCCCTTGGTGTAGATAAGGGAAGGTCCGATGTAGGTTCGAATCCTACCAGCAGCTTTTTTTATAAAGGAAAATAAAATGAAAACAAGCGAATTAATAAAAATACTTGAGAAGTTAGATCCAGACACAGAAGTTGTTATTCAAGGTGATGCAGAAGGTAATAGTTATATGAGTTTATATAGTTATTGGGAAGGTGCATTTAATGAAGAAGATGCAGAAGCTGGATATTTAAAAATGACAGATAAATTAATTAAAGAAGGGTATGACGAAGAAGATATTATTAAAGGCAAACCTGCTATTTTTTTATGGGGATAAATATGGAACAACCTTATATAGAAACGAGAAGAGTTATTATAGATAAAAAATATAATCCAAAATATGGTAACAATAAAATTTGTGAATGTGGTCATTCATATGAAAGACATTTTGATTCATATGAAAATATGAAAAATGTTGGTTGTAAATATTGTTCCTGTTTTGAATTTAAATTAAAATTAAATGAAATAAATTATATAGTTAGAGTAAATGAACATGGTATATATAAAACTTATGAATGTGAAACCAAAGAAGATGTTTGGGATAAAGTAGGAAGAGGTTGGAGTTATCAAGTTACTAGTCCAAATGGAAAAGATATTAGTGATTTTATACCATTTTAAAAAAAAGGATTATAATATGTTTAATATAACAATATATGGTTGGATGATACCAACTATTATTACAATAATTTGTTTAGGATATGCAATATTTATATATGATGATGATAGTGGTGGAGGATATTTATCTGGAATAGGAAATATGTTTATGTTAATTCCAGCTTCATTAATATCATTAGTATCATGGATTGTATATGCAATATTTAAGTGAGGGAAAAATGGAAATATCTAAATTACAATTAGAACAATTAGCTAGTCATATTCATAATAATTTACAATGTGCTTGTGGTTTATCATATGAAAAATCTCATAAAGAACCATGTGCATGTGGATGGACTCATGTAGCAGAATGGTTTGAAGATGAATGTGATATGGAATTTAAATTTTATCCAGAATCTTTTAAAAAATTTTATAAAGAATATTATAACATGGATATAATCATAAAGGAGAAAAAATGAAACACGAATTTATAGAAGCAAATACTTTAGAAGATGCATGGTTTTTAACTTTGTATAAAATGATTGACTCTGGTAGAGTATATAAGATTGATAGAGGATCTTTTGCAGGTCAAAAAAGACTTGAATTTGATTATGTAACTATTCAAATTAAAAATCCAAGCAAAGGAAATTTAATTCCTAAAATCCCAGAAACATATAATATTGATAATCCCGTGGCTGATGGTTATTGTGAAGAATATAGTCAACAATATTTAATGGGTCATGAATTAGCTGATAATGAAAGTTATACATATGGTCAAAGAATAACTAAATATCCAATTAGTCATCCAATTGATTTGTATGATGATCCAATACAAAAAGAAATTATAATTCAAGAAATTGATACTCTTCTTAATTTAGGAATTATTGAAAGAGGATTTAGAAAAGAAACAGTTAAAAGAATGAAAATTACTAAACAAGATCCTAAAGAAGGAATAACCCAATATGAAGAAAAGGTGGATATTCCAACTTATTTTATAAACCAGATTGAGCTTATAATCTGGTTATACAATAATAAAGGATATAGAAACAATCAAACTGTTCTTCAAATTGCTCATCCTACTGATATGTTATTACAAGATCCTCCATGTTTAAGACAAATTCAAGTAAGAATTCAAGATGGTAAATTACACTTCTTTGTTTATTTTAGAAGTTGGGATTTATGGAATGGATTTCCTGCAAATCTAGGTGGCATACAAATACTTAAAAGTTATATGGCTGAAATGATTGGTGTTGAAGACGGAGAAATTATAGCTAGTTCTGGTGGTCTTCATATTTATGATTATGCATTTGATTTGGGAAAAGTATTACGCATGAGAGAAGATATAGAATTAAAAATAGGTAAAAATTAAAAGGAACTAAAAAATGGAAACAACATCTAAAGATATCATAATAGATAAAAAACTTTTTGATATAACATATCCTCTGCTGGATAAGTTCAAAGAAATTTGTCCAGGTACATTTAAACATTCTCAAAATGTAGCAAATATGTGTGAAACAGTAGCAGTTGATTTAGGATTGAATGTTGATTTATTAAAAGTGTCAAGTTTTTATCATGATTGCGGCAAAATGAATAATCCGTTATATTTTGCAGAGAATCAAAATGGAGAAAATCCACATGATAAATTAGAACCTCAGTTATCATATCAAATCATAACTAGACATGTAGGTGATAGTATTATATATTTACTTCAAATTCCAGATCTACCAAGAGAAGTTATTGATATAGTTTCTCAACATCATGGTGATACAGTATTACAAGCTTTTTGGAATAAAGATAAAAAAACACCAGAAGATAAATATAGATATAGATGCATGAAACCAGTGTCTTCAGAAGCTTTAATTTTAATGTTATGTGATTCTATTGAAGCAACAACACGATCTTTATATAATAGTGGAGATCATGAAGATGATTTTATTTCAAAAGCAGTCAATGGAACTATATCAAGATTAATGGATGATGAACAATTAGATAATATGCGTATTGGTGTATTAAATAAAACTAAAAAAATTCTAATAAAAGAACTAGAAAGTATTTATCATAAACGAGTTTCTTATGATGATGAAACTCCAACAGTTGCAGAGTTAAGGGAAGGTGAATAATGTCTGAAAATATGATGTGTCCAAATCATAAAGACAATAAAAAATATAGAGATAAATATGATGACATATTTCGTAAGAAAAAGAAAAAACCAAAGAAAGATAAATAGAAATTATTTTGAATTATTGTAACATATTATAAATATAATATAATCGAAAGGTGAAGAATATGTCAGATAGTAATTATGTGCTAGCAGGTTTTGAAACATTAGGAACCTACTTTAAGAATTTTTGTTTAAGAAATTTACAAAATAATTGGGATGATAATTTTACACCAGAAATTATGTCAATTTTTTTATCTCAAACTTGTCATGGATTTTTACATTCATTTGGTCAGAATTTTACTGGTAAAAAGAAATATGATAATTATGTAGCGAGTGAAGTTAAAGTATTTACAGAAAATAGAAATTATGGTATATTTGATAATTGTAATTTTATTGCAGATTCAGGTGGTTTTCAAGCAAGTATAGGAAGAATAGATGAACATGAAACTGATAAACTCGTTGAATTATATCATGAATTTTTAACCAATCATCATAGTTGTATTGATAAAGCTTTTATTCTGGATTTACCACCAGGTCCTGGATGCAAATTGTTTAAGAATTTTGATGATATATATTATGGAAATGAGAGAACTTATAATCTTGCTAAAAATCTTCCAGATAAAGCAAGAGAAAAAGTTATTTATATTCATCATTTTCGCACTCCTAAACTATGGGACATATTTACAGATCTATTAAATTCAGAAGGTATGTTTGATTCGTTTAAACATTTTGGAACTGGCGGAATAGTTGCTAACCAAGGATCTGATACTGCTATACCTTGTATTATATATATTCTTCCTTTAATTCCTGTTCTTAAAAAAGCTATTGAATCTGGTCGTAAAGAATTAGATTTTCATATATTAGGTGGAGCAAACTTTAGAGATATTTTCTTTTATGAAATTTTTCAAAAAGTTGTTAAAGACGTTCATGATGTTGAATTAAGAATTAGTTATGATAGTTCCGGAGTATTCAAAGGTCTTATGCGTGGAAGAACAATGCACATATTAGATGAATATGATAATATTGTAAAAAAAGTAGATGTTCGTTCTGTTGCATTAGATAAAAGATTTCGAGGTCATTTAAAGGTTAAAGATATTATTCATGAAAAAATTGATAGCATGTCTGATAGATTTAATATGAAGAAACTAGATCCTTTTAATATTTATGATTCTGTATCAGGAACCTTTCCAGATGATTTTAGATTATATGCGGCTATGTTAGTATTAAGAACTTATGCAGATGTTCAAATGATGTTAAGACAAAAAGCAAATGATTTATATCCAATATATCAATCAGGGGATTTAGAAGAATTTAGTCAACAATGTTTGAAAGTTACTCAAAACGTTAATCAAGGAAAAATAACTAGAAAACAAAAAGCTAAAACTAATTCATTAATAAATTCTATAAAAATGCTTATTAATTTAGATGAAGATTATTGTAAATATATTGTTAATAAACATTTAGCTAAAGATGAATTTACTGATTTAGATTCTGCAACAAAAATATTAACGGTGTAGTTATGAAACTTAAAAATGGTGATATTATTTGTGATCAGTGTAAAGGTACAGGTTACCCAAATAATAATAAGATTGATTATGAGAGTAAATCTTATTTTAATTCTCCTCATGTTTGTGATAAATGTAATGGTGATGGAAAACTTGATTGGATAGAAGCAGTTATTGGAAAACCTAAACAATTCAAAGTTAATTGGTCTACAAGTGATCAATTATATGGTCAAGATATAAATTCGATTGTTATGGATAACCTTGGAAAGAAATTATCTAAACAAATTGATAAAGAAATTTTAAAAGGAATTACAAATGGAACTGAAACCTGGTGAAGTAATATGTAATAAATGCAATGGTGAAACATTTATTCGATATACTGAGGAACGAGGTAATGGTTTTTATCCTATGAAAATAGTATGTAATAAATGTAACGGAACTGGAAAACTTGATTGGATAGAAAATATAGTTGGTAAAAAATCTACTGAAAATGAATTATATCCTGATTTACATAATTATGCAATGTCTTGGGGGTTTGATGAATCAGATGGACCATATAAAAAATCATATCAAGATATTAAATATGATATAAATCCAAAATTTAAAAAACAACTAGAAAGAAAAATAATAAAAAATATGAATCGAGTAAGGAGGTAGTGTTTGATAACAGAAACTTTTTTAAATTCATGTTATAGTGTTGTTATAAATAAGACTATAAAAATTAAAAAAAATAAAGCTCTTTATCGTGATATTCTTTCAGTTTTAAATTTTCATGAATCTAAGGAACAACTTGAAATTCCAATGGGAGTAAAGACTAAGTTTGATTGTTTAAAAAGAATATGTCAAATGAAGTTAGATGATAAGACTACCCAAAATGCTATTGATAGTTTAATGTATAGCAAAAAATATAATGGACTTCAAGATTTTTTAGAGTTTAAAAGAACTGAAGAAATTAAAGATATTCATGCTATAGATATTGTAAAACAAATTAGATTAAAGAAAACATATAATTCTTTATTTGCAAACTATGATGATTTAAGTAAATTTGTAAATCAATTTAGAGATGGATCATTTGATAGTTTAGATGATCTAGCTTTAGATTATGAAAATGTTATTCAATCAATGTATCTAAATATGATGAATGAAAAGAGAGGTGTATCTATCGAATCTTCAGCTTCTCTTGATTTAGCTGCAGATGATTATGAACATGTTCTAGAATTAATAGTCAAAAAATACGAAAGAAAAAATACAACCCCAACAGGTTATTCTATACTAGATAATGAAGTTTTAAATGGTGGTGGAGAACCATCAAGAATATATCTAATTGCTGGAGATCCTGGATCTGGAAAATCAACATTTTTAAATAATATAATAGTAAATGCAGCAACTCAAAATGTTAATATATTTGATGAACAAAAAGAACCAATTGAATCAAAGGTAGATGGAATAGAAAATGTTTATATTTATATAACTCTTGAAAATACTATTGAAGAATCTTTATTAAGAACATATCAACCATTATTTAATAAAGATAAAAACGATGTATTAAGAGATATTTCAAATGGTGTTGATATAAAAGCAAAAATTAATGAAAAATTAAGAGCAACTAAATCAACTATTATAATGAAATATTTTCCTGCTATGAGTATTTCCGCATTAGATATTATGGCAGTTTGTGATGAAGTTAAATCTGAATATGGAGAAGGTGTTATTAAAGGATTATATGTTGATTATTTAGATTTAATGAAATGTGATACTGCTTATGATATGTATAGACTTGAACTTGGTCATATTACTTTATCAATGAAAACTTTAGCAGTAGAATATAATATTCCTGTTTGGCTACCTACACAATTAGGTAGAGGTGCATATAGAGTTCAAAATGCTGGAGAATTAAGTTTAGATCAAATTTCAGAATCAGTAAAGAAAATTGAACATGCTGACTTTGTTTTATTAATGACTAGAGACCCAGTTAATGATAATCGAGTATATGGAAAAGTAGGAAAAAATAGAAGTGGTGTTAGTAATATTAGTTTAGAGTTTGATGTTAATTTTGCATTTTTTAAATTTAATAGTGTTAGAAAGATTGCAACATCATCACCTAATGTTATATCAGATCAGCAACAACAAAATAATTTTGAATCAATACCTATATCTAATAAACCTATGATAACCAAACCTTCTAATACAATACCTAAAAGTTTTGGTGGAATGGGAGAAATTTTTTAAGAAACAAACTCACTTTAAGAAGACCTCCCATATAGAACATATAATAAAGTTAACCAGTTAAAAACATTTATTTGTATTTATACACTATAAGGAGGAGTTATTATGAATAAGAGAGTTAATTATATGGAACTTTTAAAAGAATCTGTCGCAGATCGTGGACATGATACCACTAAATCAGTTGATATGAAAGGTCCATTTTTGGATCCTATTTTAGGATATGATGGTGGTGGAGAACTTCCTACACATAAAGATGCTTCATCAATTCTTGAAAGATATTATTTTAATCAAGATGCTGATAAAGGTGTTAGAGTTTCATCAGAAGCTGAAATCAAACAAGTTGGTAATGATAAAGGAGCGTTAAAAGATGTTCCAGAAGATGTTGATAAATCTAAAAAAGATGCTGCAAAAGCAACTGAATTAAAAGAAAAAGAAGAAAAAGAAAAAACTGATGAAGAAGAAACAGTTGAAGAAAATGAACTTCTTGAAGATGATGTTGAAAATGCAGTTATTGAAAGATTAATTGCTGAGATGGAAGAGGATGAAGGACTTTTATTTGAAGATGATAAACTAGATGATGATGATGACGATGATGATGATGATAAAAAAGGTGAGGTTCCAACTTTTAAAAAAGGTGTAGCTCCAACTTTTGGAAAGAAAGGTGTTAAAGAAAATTCACCTCCTCAAGATCCAGCATCTAAAAATCATGAACCATCAGGCGACCCAGATAAAGATTCATCAGGTCTTGTAGATGGTGATGATCATAAAGGCGGTGAAGGTGTTGTTAAAAAAGCTACATTCCCTGCTGGTTCTGATGGTGTTGGTAAAGGAATCAAAGCAGCAATGAAAGAAGATTTAGATATTTTTGATGAACTTTTAGAAGCTGAAGAAGATATTGTTGCTGGAAATAAAGAAACTCCTGACGATGATAAAGATGATGATAAAGAAGTTAAAGATATTGATAAAGAAATTAAAGAATCAGGGGCTCCTATTGGTAACCCAGGAACAGCTGATGAATTTGAAGCTTTAGAAGAAGCTTTTGATATCTTTACTGAGGCAATGGATGATGATGACATTGTTGAGTTAGATGATGATGATATTGTAGTATAATATAATTTAATACATGTGAGTATACTTAATATACTCACATGTATTAAATATCGAAAAAAAAGGAATTACTATGAAAACTAAAATTATAAAAGTATCAACTCCAAATAAAATGCTTTTTATTAAAGGTAAATTATCAAGAACTCCTTTAGAAGCAATTATTAATTCTGAAAATGATTTAAATCTTTTAAAATCATCTATGATACATCAAGGACTTGAATTTAAAATTGAAGATTATATTCCTATTAAAGTTAGACCTAAAATAAAAAATATTGTTTCTAAGAAAAAAATAATAAAGAAAAATAATACAGAACCAAAAACAATGCTTGAGAAAATATCTGCGGAAGAATCAAATGAATAATTTTTAATAACAGGAATAATTAATGAAAAAAATTATTAAGATTTTACAGTCGAATGTCGAACCTTTGATAATAGAAGATATTGATGATACAGAATTGGATGAATATACTCAAAATCTTTCTAAATTATTATCAGTAGGTAATGTTACTATTATAGAAACTAGTGAATCTAGTCATATTATTAGACCACAGAAAATTGTTTCTATCACTGTAACAGAAGAAGGTAAACCCAAAAGAAAATATACTAAGAAAAAAATTGTTAAAAAAGAAGAATCAATAAAAGAAAAAACACAAGAGGATATAATTACAGATGGATAATATACAATTCAGTATTATTATTGGACTTATAATAGTTGTATGTTTTGTATTATATAATACAGTTATAAAAATATTTAGAGTTCCTGATCTTTATAAAAAAAGACAATCTTATATTGATAAACATGAACAATATATGAAAGTTCTTGATTACTATATGGAGAAAGCTTTTGATATAATATATAAAGATAGAATATTAGTTTATTCAATTTCAGGTACTAAACCCGATGATGAAGATATAAAGAAAAATTCAATTGATTTTGCAAAACTAACATTAAAATTATTAGGAAATACTCTTACAGAAGAGTATGTTTATTTATATGGTGATGTAGAAACTTTTATGTTTATTATTATAGAATATTTTAATACTAAAGCAGAGCATGATGAAATTAAACAAGCATCTATTAATCAAATAATGGAAGGTTCAAATAATGAAATTATATGAACAATTTTTTGATGAAGTAAAAAGACCTACTACATCTATCATTGGTAAAGATGATAAAATTGATAGAGAGGTTGGTAGGTTATCAGTTCAAGTTTCTAAGGACAAAGAAGATGCTCTACATAAAAGAATGAAATTTCATAGAGATAAATATCAATATTTTAAGAAACAAATTTTAGCTAAATATAGTGCTAAAGTTAAATCACAGGCAAGGAAATAAATATGGCTGGACTAAAAGATAATTTTGAATTATTAAAGAAAACTATTGTTGGTACCAAAACTACTAACATAGATGCTAAACTAGATCAAGCGGTTACAGATATAACTAATTTTAAATCGCAAAGCGGAAGAAATGGTTATATTGATTTAGTTAGAAACTTAATATCTAAATCCACTGGTTCATTTAATATCGATTCTTCTTCTAAAGGTATGTTTGGTCAAGGATCAACATCACCTGCTATGTTTGGTCAACAAAAAAGAATGATTAGATATAAATCATACTCAGGAACTATTTCAACAATTGATTATTGTTATAGAGCTTTGGATGTTTTAACTGACAATATTTGTTCACCTGATGATATTACAAAGACAACATTAGAAATTAAACCTAAAAAGTTTTTAGAAGATGAAACTCCAACTGAAACAAAAACAGTACAAGTAAAAGCACTAGTTAATAAATTAAAGATTGAAGAACATCTTCCATTGATAGTTAGAAATACATTATTATTTGGAGATTTCTTTTGTGAGATAGCAGCACCAAAAACTGCTCTAACTAGTTCATCTTATTTAGCTGAGCAGCAACAAATAGTTAAAAGTGGATTAGTTGAATCATTTACTGTTTCTACTAAGTTAGATGATGGATCTAAGTTAGAATGGAATCTTAAAATGAACTATGAATCTTTTATTGAAGATAAAGAAAATACATTAATTGAAGCTGGTGAAGATAATAAAAAAGATGGAAAGAAAGATAATTCAGATATTGTTTTATTATTTCATGATCCATCAAGAGTTGTAAAATTACAAAGTGAATTATATCCTATTTGTTTTGGTTATTTAGTATTTCCAAAAGCTAACACAGTTCCTCATTTATCAATGCAGGATCAAGCAGTTAATGATATTTGTAATTCAATATTAAAAAATCTTTCTAAGAAAGTTCCTCAAATTGCTGAGTTTGATAGTAAAGAATTAAAAGATATTGTTGCATCAATGTTAGCTTCTGGACAAGATCAATCTAAAGCAACAAGTATTAGATATGTACCACCTGATAAAGTTCAACATTTTATGAGACCATCAACTAAATATGAACCATATGGTGAATCTATATTTGATGCATGTCAGTTTTCAGCTAAATGTCTAGTAGCAATGGAAACAGCATTGGCAGTACAACGTTTAGCACGTTCAACAGAGAAAAGAAAGATTGCTGTTGAAATTGGATTACCAAGAGATGCTAGAAAAATGATCGAAAAATTAAAAGAGGAATTAAGAAAGAGAAAAATTACTCTTGATAATTTTGGTACTGTTGATACTATACCTTCTATGATAACAACATTTGAAGATGTTTATATTCCTCAAAAAGATGGAAAACCATTTGTTGATATTAGTACATTCAATGAAGGTAATGTTGATATTAGAAATAAAGTAGAAGAATTAAAATTTCTAAGAGATAGTGTTGTTGCTTCATTAGGAGTACCACCAAGCTTTATTAATATAGAAGAAAATTTGTCTAACAAAGCAGCTCTGACAGAAGAGAATATTTTATTTGCTAGAACTATTGTTAGTCATCAAAAATATATAACACATCAAATTAATAAACTTGTACAAAAAGTTTATGATATAATTAGCCCAGAAGAAGCTCTATCAATATTAGATAATGTTATGATAGCTCTACCAAGTCCAAAATCTCTTCAATATGAAAGAGAAGCTAGATACTTAAGTGAGTTAGCAAATCTTATTGAAACACTTGAAAGAGTTGGTATACCAAAAGAATATACTAAGAAAAAATATCTATCTAATATAGATTGGGAAGACTTGAAGAACTATGAGGTTGGTGAGAAAATTGAGAAAGAATTAGGAACTGATAAAGAAGAAGATCCAATGGGTGGTAATATGGGAGGAATGGGCAGTTACTAAGAATTTTTTAAGAACAAACTAATAAATTAAACCTTATAGGAGGAAAATATTATGCAAAGCAAAGTATGTCCAATATGCGAGAGTAGAAGTGGATTAAATATAATGAAAGGTGAGGTTGTTCAATTAATGTATGCTAAAACTGAATCAACACCAGCTCAAGCTAAAATAATTGATTGGACCTGTGGGTTCTGTGGTCATAAAGAAACAGATACAATTCAAATGACAGAGTTAGGTGGATACGTAACTGAAACTGTTTAATAAATAAAATAAAATAAAAATATTTATAGGAGGAATATAACATGGCACTTACACCAAAAATTTGTTTAAATTGTGGCGGAGCTGCATCACTACCTTATATGAAAGGTGTTGTAACACAAAAATTTGACATGACTACTAAGGTTCCAGAGATTACTGAATGGACTTGTCCATATTGTGGTCATAAAGAAACTGAAACTATTGAGTTCGCTCAATCAGGTGGAACTTATAATAGTGGTATAGTTCAAGGTCCTGTAGCTTAATTCAATGGTTGGGAGGTTGGACTTTCCATGATGGAAACTTGCTTCAACTTCCCTTCCTTAATATGGTAGGGTATAATATGAAAAAATATAATATTAATAAAATGTTAAAAGAGTGGGGTGGTTCGTCAATTGCCTCACAAAATCCATATGATTCTGCCGATGGAAGCCCAGAAGATGTTGAGGATTTAACAGGAGACAACGGAGAAGCTGGTGCAGGTATATCAGATTTAACTACTAACTATCCGGGTCCATCCAATCCTAAAAACATACCTGGATCTGATAGAGAAAAAGTAATGAAGGAAGCACCTGGAGATATCATGTCTACATCTAAAAAACCAACAATGCCTTCTAATAAACCACCTAAAAAAGAACCACCAATGGTTACACCAGATATGAAAATGGATCCATCTATGATGGGACCAGATCCTAGTGGAAATATGTCAGGTGTGGATCCTAATATGATGGATCCATCTATGATGGGAATGGGAGTATCCGGACCTATGGATTCTGGTGAAGTTGGTAGAGTATATGAACTTAAAAAAATATATTCTAGATTAGTATCAATGCAATCATATTTAGCAGGAACAACTGATATTAATTTAATTAAATTAAGAAATTATGTTTCAAATACAATGGATTTATTTAGAACTTTAATTTCTAATATTGCTTTATATAAAGATAAACTAGATGAAATAATTGTTGTTTTTTATAAAGTAGTTGATAATGTTTATGTTATTTTATCCAAATACTATAAAGATAATACTACTGGAAATAATATAATGGTACAAGCAATTGAATCAAAAGTTATTAAAGGTTATAACATATCCTAGCAGACTTTCAAGACAATCTCAAATAAATAAACTATCAAAACAAAATTATGATAGTGAATATAAAAATAAATAATTCTTAAGGGAGTTAAAATTATGAGTTCATTTATATTAGAAAGTGCTCTTATGCAGGAGGCCAAGATCGTAAAGGAAACTCCTGGTAAAGCAATCTTTCGTTGTACAGTTCAAACTGCTGATGATATTAATGCAAATAAAAGAATGTATCCAATGTCAGTTCTTGAAAATGGAATGCAAGGTTGTGCTCCAAGAATGAGATCAAGAGCTTTTCTTTCAGAGTTAGATCATCCAATTCCAATGGGTGGTTCATTTGATCAAATTAGACAGACAACAGTTCAGCTTAAAGAAGTATCTCATATCATTAGAGATTATGATTGGCAAGGTAATCATTTAGTAGCAGAAATGGAAACAACATCTACTCCAAATGGTGCAATTCTTTATGGTCTTCTAAATGATAAATCTGGAATCGGATTTTCTATGCGCGGGTTAGCTGAGCTCGAGCGTCTAACTGAATATAATAGAGTTAAAGGACCTTTAACTATTATAGCTTTTGATGCTGTATCACAACCTTCTCATAAAGCAGCTGTTGTTAATTTCAGTGAGATGAGATTTGAATCTTCAATGTTAATGGAACAAGCTGGTCAAATATGTATTAATGGTAAATGTTTTTTACCTGATTATTTTGATAAACTAGTTGAATCTAAAATAGTTACATTCTTTGATAAATGGATATAAACAATGAGTTATTTAACTGATGCATATCTGGATTGTTTATATGAAGGAAAAATTTGGGATAAGACCAAAGAGTATGCAAAGAAAACTAATGAATTTGTTAAAAAACATAAAAGCAAAATTGTAACTGGTGCAGGAATTGCAGCTGGTGTAGCAGCTGGTGTAGCAGCACATCGTGGTTATAATAAATATCAAAACAGTCCAGAAAAAATAGCAGATAGAAAAGAAAAGAAAAGAAAAAAAGATATTGTTTATAATATTGCTCAAAAAAGATATAACCAAAGACATAAAGACGATAACAAACCAAGTAACGTAAAAGCTGCTGCTTATGCTGCCAAAGAAACTGTTAAAACTATCGGCAAACCTGTTGTTAAAGCTGCTGTAGGTGGAACAAAACTTTTAGGTAAAGGTGTAGTATATGTTGGTAAAGCAATAGGAAAAGCAGTTAATAGAAAAGTTAATAATAAGATAGATGATTATAAATTTGAAAGAATGAGAAAAAATAGAAGGAAAAAAATAGCATGATTATAACTGAATGTCAAGAAATAAAAAGAATAAAAAAACACGAATTAATCCCAACTGTTATTGATCATATATTTACAATATGTAAAGAAGATAATAATTTTAATATAAAAAAAAGTATTGGAAAAATAGATAAAAGATTATCTATTGCTAAACAACAAATATCAAAACAAAAAAAATTAATGAAACAATCTGATAATATTAAAAAAGATTTATTAGAAAAAATAAAAAGAATTGATGATGAAAGTTTTAAAATTAAATATAAAGTATTAGAAACTTTAGGAAGCGAATTATGAATATTATTGAAACAAAAATCCCTGATATTAATATAGAAAATTTAGATCAATCTAAAATACAATTGGCAGAAACTATAATTCAAAATATTAATCCTTTGTTCGATGATTTAAAACAAGAAAAAATTAATGAATTTAAATTTAAAGTTAATGAATTTAAACAATTGAAAAAAAATGTTCATTCTAATAAAACTGAAATTGAAACTTTATTTGAACATTACAAAAGAAAACAAAAAGTTAAAAAATTATTAGAAAGAATCGATAAGTTAGTTTCTTTAGGTATTGTAAATGAAGGACAAACAAAACAAGAAACTATAATTTTATTAAAAATTATAGACAAGTTGTCAACTGATAAGTTAAACTTTCATCTAAAAGAAACCATGAACACCATATCAAAACGATTTCCAACTAAATAAGTAAAAAGTATAAACTCTGAGTTTGTTTCTTAACTATCTTGAGAAACAAACTCAGAGTTTTTTTCCGTTGGGTTTTAATCTAAATAGCATACCACTATAGAACATATATTAAATTCTTACATGGATTATTATGTTAAATTATTATATCTACCATAGGAGGTATTATTATGAAAGAACTTCTACAAGAAGTGTACGCAACAACTAAGAAAATTTCTGGGGTTGATCCATCTAAACCTGGAAATATGAAACAAGTATTAGTTGATGATCTCGCTTTCAATACTTATGTTGCAGGTCTAGCAGAGTCTATTGAAAACAAAAAAGACAGAGAACAATTTACAATGTTAGCAGAGAATACAAGAGTTAACTTACTTGAAAATTCAATGTTTCAGATCAATCCTTATGAAACATTAACTCTTCCAATTCTTAGAGTTTTCTATCCAAAACTTATTGCTAAAGAACTTATTACAGTTTCACCAATGGACAAACCAGAAACTATTAAAGCATTTTTGAAAGCTACTTTCAGTCCTTCTAATAGTTCTACTAAATATCCTTCTCCAGTAACTGGACAAGATATTTCAAGTGGCCCTGTTGTTGGTACTCCAGTATCGGCTGCTATGCCAGTTCCTTCTGATGCATATGACATTTTAAATGTAGCTGGTGTTACTAGTGATGAAGCTCATTTAGAAAGAGATTTTGAAATTACAGCTGTTTCTGATGATGGTACTGCTTGGACAGATGTTTCTATTGTACCTGCAGTTGAAGGTCATTTTTCTTCAAGTGTTACTGTTAATTCTAATTCAGATGTTATTTCTGGTAAAATTGATTATCTTAATGGAACTGTTGATGTATCAAGTACTACTGGTACAGTTACTTTCATTAAATACAAAGTTACTTTCTCATTAGAAGAAAATAAAATTAATCCTTCTGTTCAATTAAGTGTAGATAAAGTTCGTCTATATGCTAAAGACAGACAGATCAGTGCAAACTGGACTATTAACATGGAACAAGATATGAGAGCTCTTTTTGATCTTTCTATGCAAGCTGAAATTGTTAATGTTCTCGGACAACAAATTGCTCTAGATATTGATAGAGAAATTGTTAATGCACTTATTACAGCAAATGCAAGATTAAATACTGCTGCTCATGTTGGTACGTTCGCAAGAACAGCTCCTGGTGGATACACTTGGGGTGACAAATATTGGCATGAAAATATTATACCTGTTCTTAATAAACTATCTGCTCAGGTATATACAGATACTAACATGGAAGCTGCAAATGTTATTGCTGCTAATCCACTTGACGTAGCTATTCTAGAAGATCTTCAGGGATTTAATTATACTGGAACTTCAAGTGTAGATGGTGATATGGGTTACAGATCAGCAACAGTTGCTGGTGGAAAATGGAAAGTATTGACTTCAGCTGTTATTCCTCAAGGAACAATGTTGATGGTTTACAAACCAGTAGAAGAATTAAAATCAGTATATATTTACGCTCCATATGTCCCTGCGGTCTTGCACCCATATCCACTGGGGGCTACACCTTCTCTAACAATCCTTAGTAGATATGCTACTGCATTGATTAGAAGTAATGGTATTTGTGCATGTACTATTACTGCATAATATAGTATTATAATATAAACTCCTTTAACTATTAATTTAGTTAAAGGAGTTTTTTCCGTATGTATTTTAGAAACTATTTTTATTATTAAGAACATATTATAAAACATAGGAGAGTGTTATGGGAAAACATATTATAAAGGATGTCGAATTTGTTGAATGTCCTTATTGTGAAAAAAATGAAAATAATCAATTTCAATTTCTTCATTGGGGGCATTTGAAAAAATTTCATGGTAAAAAAATAGATGATGTATTAATTGAATTTCCAAATTTACCAACAATGACAAGAAAAGAATCTGATAGAAGAAGTAATGCTGCTAAAAAAGGAACTAAAGAAAGTAGTAAAACACATTCTAAATTAAAAACTATTAAGTGTATATATTGTAATAATGATATGCAAGTAAAAAATAATTCATCTAATAAACAAGCATGTATTGAATGTTTAGAAAAAGGGTTAGAGAATCCTGATGGTAAAACTAAACAAAAAGCTAACGAGGAAAGAAAAGTTACATTAAGAAAAAAATATGGAGTTAACAATGCTGCAAATATTCCAGGTGTTACAGAAAAGAAAATAGAAACATGTGAAATTAAATATGGTGGTGTTGGGTTTGCGAGTGAACAATTAAAAGAAAAATCAATAAATACTATTAAAGAAAAGTATGGTGTTGATAATATAATGCAATCAAATGAAGGCAAACAAAGATTTGTTGATTCATTTAAAAAAGGTTATAAAAAATATAACCCTATGCAAATACCAGAATTTGTAGAAAAACAATCAGAAAGTTTAAAAAAATATTTTGCTGAAAATGGGCACCATCTTAAAGGTAAAACATACAAAGAAATAATGGGACTAGAAAGAGCAGCTAAAAGAATTGAAGAACTGAAAGTTTCTGGAGCAATTGGTCAATCATTAACTCCAATGATATCAGCTCCACAAAAAGAATTATTTGAATTAGTAAAACAGATATATCCAGAAGCTATAATGGAATATCCAATAGATATTTTTTGTATTGACATAGCTATAGAAGATTTAAGAATTGCTATTGAGTATGATGGTAGTTATTGGCATGATAAAAAAAGAGATGAATATCGAGATTATGTCTTAAAAGAAAAAGGCTGGTCTACAATAAGATTTGAAGATTATGTTCCATCTAAAAAAGAACTAATATTAGAAATCAATAAGAACATATTATAAATTAAAAATATGCCGCGCTTTGACTATGTAAAATCTTCTCTCTCATAAGTCAAGCAGTTAAAGGAGCCACATGTTATCGGGGACGTGTGGCTCTTTTTTCCGTATACAAAATGAATACAAAAAAAACTCAACCTTTTGAGATTGGGTTTTTTTTTGTTGTTAACTCATATTGCGAAGAGTGTTTGTTCCAATAACGCTCTGCCTCAACCTCCTTACCTTTGTCCAACAGTCGGTCTATCGTCTCAAGAAAATCTTTTTCATTATGATCACGATAGTCAATCTTACTTTCTCCAACCGCTTGTGTTATGAAACCACGAGCAAAACTTCCGCTTATAACAGCTTTCATAATATACTCCTTTTTTATTTGCACATAATTGTGCTATCACAAGTTTTACTTCCCCCAGTGATTTCGGAAGTAAATTATCACATCAATAATCCTTTATATATTAATCAGTAATATATATAGAAAAATTTTCTATATTGAATTATTAATTTAAACAAAAAAAACACCTATCAATTAAGATAGATGTTTTTAATATGAGCTTTACTCACAATTACATGATTGACCTCCTACTGGTTAAATAGTAAGTTCCATATAATTTATAAAATTGGGACAAAATCCCTATACACTTATTAATATATATAGTAGATCAAACATTTATTTAAATTCACATCCATCACAATTACTACGTTTACAATCAAAACATTCATCCGACAAATGTTCTGGAAAAGGTTTAACCCAAAATCCTTTTGTAAAAATACTTTTAATAAATTCCCACATTAAAAATCTCCTTCAATATCCATATAACAAAATAGATATCACAAATTAATATTTCAATAAATATAATAATTAAAAACCATTCATGTTTCTTCATCACATCCATCACATTCAGGACAATCACCATCACATATACTTTTATCTTCAATTTCAATAGTTCCGCCATTAAGCTTTTTAAATTCTTCTAAACCTAATGAAACAATTTTATGTTGCATAAATGCTTCTATTTCAGCTTTAGCTTCATGTGATGTTTTATCTAAAGATTCATTATATGATTTTTGAATAAATGGTAGATTTTTAGTAACTTCCATTTCTATCATATAAAGAATACTCGCAATTTCCTTTTTCTCAGAAACTTTTAAAGCTCCTTTTTTATTAAGAAGATTATCAGCAGTTTTCTTTAATTGTTTAAGTTTTTGAGTTACATCATAAACTTTATCTTTAAATTCCTTTTCAAATAATTCTCTTTGTGATTCACCAGGACAATTTTCCATTTGTTTATTATTAACTCTTTTTATGGTGCAAGGAATTCCTGTTGTATTCATAGTTGTTATTGCTTCAGCAAATTGAGAATAAGACATTTCAACTTCAATAATAGTTTCTCTTGGAAAATACCAATATCTATTTAATCCTCTATTCTCTTCTGCAACATTAACGTTCATAATTATAGTATTTTTATGTTTAATAGAACTACCAAATAAATGTTTTCCAATATTAGATTGCCTTCTATTAAAAGATAATAAACCAAAGCTTTCATGTTTAACTGTTATATCATCTTTCATAATACTCCTTTCTGCGCCAGTTTATCAGCAATAGTATTTTGATCTCTTGGAACCCAGGTTAATGTTATATTTTTAAAACTAGATAAATAAACAAATAGTTTGGTAGCATAAATAAAATAAGGTTTAATATTTTCAGACTTACATCTCCAATTACCTTTAACCTGCTCAATAACAAGTTTTGAATCTCCAAAAATCTCAATTGTATTGATATCAAGTGATGTTATAAGATATTTAAATAATTCTATAATACCCATATACTCAGCGACATTATTAGTCCTATCCTCACTTGCTTTTTTTGATTCATTATCCACAATATTATCATGGTCATCCAGGATTGCCCAACCACATTGAGCAGGTCCTGGATTTCCTTTTGAGGATCCATCAAAGTATCCTTTATAATTCACAACATACTCCTTCCGGAAAATCTATATCTTCAACTAACCATGATACATAATTATAAACATGACTAGGATAAATAGGACATCTATAATTTCCTTTAGCAAGAACATCTTCTAACCATCTTATACCCATTTCTAGTTTAGGTATTGCAAATTTTCCAACATCATTTTTATGAACAGCAAAGAATACATCTGTACGATTACCAGTGCCTTCAATTTCAAACCCCATCATATCAGTATCAGGTTTGGTTATAATTGCTTCAAGATATTGAATTTTAGTATCACATATTCTTTTCATTTCTTTTTCTAAATCTTCAATTTGATCTTTCTCAATTATAGTTCCTGGCCATACACATACTTGATTATAATCTTCTTTTAATTTTATACTTTTACACATTTGATATCTCCTTTTTTAACGTGCGATGTAGGGGATTTATCCCATTCCCACATTAATAACTTTTGGTTAAATATCTATTCACCAAAAATATAATAAAAGTAAAACAGAAATAACTACACCCAGCAAAAATCCAACCAGCTCCAATTGAAACTAATTTTCCAATGCCAAATGAAAAACAAAATATACTAATAAAAGTTAATGCTATAAATATTGTCAATTTATCATCATTATTCATTATCAATTTCCTCCCTATTTGGGTTAAATCTTAAAAATGCTATTCCATCAATACAAACCCAAACTCTACCATCTTCTGCAATTTGGATTCCTAAATCTCCATTAATAATTTTATCATAAGGAATATTCTCAATACTAATATTTCCTTTTGAATGTGTTTCTGGATACTCTTTAAATTTACTCATTAATAAATCCTTTCCAAAGTCTTAAACAAAAACCTTGAGCTTCCAAATATAGATAACCTTGACTACCACCTGGTCCTCTTTTTTTAATTTCTTGATAACCTCTATTACGAGACTCTTCTTGTATAACATCTATAGCACCAGAATGATTTTCTCTTTCAATTTCACGTCTAGCTTGCACCCAAGACATACAATTAGGATTACAATAAATAGGATATCCACCTGTATTTAATATATAAGGACATTTTTTTTCAATTGCTTCTACCTCAGTCATCATAAAATTTTCAACATTTATATTACTCATTATAATCCTCCCTATTTGGTTCTTCATCTAACCTCTCCCAAGGGAAACAGCACCATTCTGTAGTTTCCTCAACAAAGAAGTTAGGTTTAATAATTGATCTTGGTTTATAATATATAGTTGCTGTAATAAAATCAATTCCTTCTTCATCTTTTATTTCATGTAAAGTTTTACCAGTATCTGCTACATCATCAACTAGCAACACTTTTTGTAATTCGTCCATATTTAACCATTCACATATATCTTGTTTAGTTACAAATTCAAGACCAAGATAATGTGAAAGATGAACTGCTATTGGTAAACCACCTCTTGGTGGACTATATACATATTTTATTTTAGTATATAGTTTACTCAATTCAATTTTCTTAACCAACTTATTTATCATACGACTATACATGTCATATGTTATAATTTTTTTCTTCATTTATAATCTCTCCTAAAATTTTTTAGTTGATCCCATTCTTGTCATTTTATATATAGTAGGTATATCAAGATCTTTATTAAAATTAGATCTGTATTTGTAACTACCAAATTTCTTTTCTTTAGTTACTAAATTTATAGTGGAAGATGTTAATTTTAATAATACTTTTTGAATTATTTTAACATCTTTACACAAGTAATTTGCTATTTCTTTTGCAGTTAAACTTAACTTTTCCTGATTAAGAATCCACAATATTTCTTCACCAAGATTTTTATATAATCTTTTTGCTGGAATAATAACACTACCAGATTGTCCTTGTATCATACCTCGTCTATATAATCTAGTTTCTAATTTTTGTACTTCTTTTGTCTTTTCCATTTATCATCTCTCCTTTTTAATCTATAATCCCAATGAATAAAAGTTGCATGTTCTTCAATAGATTGTTGATATCTAAAATCATTATCAATAACCATATCAACATGAATTGATTCACACATTAAACCTTTTGTATTCCACCATACTTTTTCATCACACCACCAATTACCATTTTCATCTTGTTCCATTGGTATATCAATAGTTTTAAGAAAATCAACAACAGAATAAATATTATTATAATGAATACCTTTTTCATAATCATTCATGAGCAATTCATGAGCAATTTGCTCTTTTGGTGGTCCAGAAAATATAACAACATCAACACCAGATCTCATAAACATTTTCATCATTGGTTTAAATACTTCTGGACTAGTATCAATAGTTCCATGTACATCAAATGCAATCCTCATAATTACCTCTCTAATAAATCATCTCTTGATATGTTAACAGGGTTGTTTCGTTTATAATGTGTATTTTCATACATGGTCAAACACTTAGGTATTTGACCACCACGTCTTACAATCTCAGGAAACTTTCCAGTTGAGTATTCTTCTAGTATTAAATCTAATTCTTCATAAGATTCAACATCACCAAATTGATCTAAATCAGATTCAGTAATACCCAAACCATCAGTTGGTACTGCTTCAATAACAGATCTAATGATTGCTCTTTTTTCAGATCCTTGTTTACTAAAGTTATAATAAGATTTTAAAACTCCATATACTTCAGTTTTCCAAAGATTTTGAATCATACCAAAGTCTCCAACATCACCATGTATAGTCCAAAACCCAAGCATATATTCAGATAGATTATCAGTAGATAAAACAATACCATGATTAATATGAGCTAAATGATATAATTGAATCATTCTTATTCTAGCTTTAATATTACCTAATCTAATTTTATCTTCTAAAGTATAAGATAGACTATTATTCATAGTTAATTCTAAATTGTTAATTAGAGATATATATGTTTGTGACATATCAAAAGTTCTAAAATCATCACAAGTTATTTTACCAATAGAAGCAGCTCTTTTGATTTCATCTTCTTTGCTATCAATAGGTAATGATCTACCAATTAATTTAATATCTCTATTAAGAACTTTCATTTCGTTACAAACATCTATAGCAACTAATGCTGCCAAGGCACTATCTGCTCCACCAGATATACCGAGTATTAAACTTTTAATTCCGGGATATTGATTAAGATAAACAATTGTATTTAATACCATTTTTTCTCTAATTCGATTAAATTCATGACTTCTTGTTTTCATTGTTAGTCCTTATCTAAATATTTATTTATAATATTACTAAACAATATACCACCAGGTATAATACATAAAGAACCTATACCAGTGACAGTCCACCCAACACCACAACTAAATAAATTACCAAAACCAGCGCCTAATGAAGCTACACCAATAGTTCCAAATATGTAAAATATAATTATATAATCTGTCTTACCCATTTTTACTTTCCTCCATATTTTTCATTCCAAAGATTAACCATTTCTTTATAAACTTCCTCAACCATATCACTCCAAATTTTAGGTTCAAATTGTATCCATCTTTCACAAAATAATTTATGTTCAAATTCAGTTGGCATAACTTTACGTGTAATTGGTTGAGGTACATTTCCTTTCATAGTAAATTCAGCACATGGTATTTCCTGACCAAGATATGCAAAAATTTCTTTACCTGTTCCTGGAACATCAGAATATGATAATTTTATTTTTGTAATATCAATTTTATTTTCTTTAGACATTAAATATTCCTTTTATATATTTTTCAAAATTAGCATCCCGACACATACCTTTACCTTCTGAGTCGGATATTTTAGCCACAGGTCGACCATTACACTCAGTCATTTTCATAACTATTTGTAAAGGTTTAACACCACAATCATTGGTAAGATTAGTGCCAATACCAAATGATGTTTTAATTTTAGTATTAAAAGTTTTAAATAAATCAACAATTGATTGAAAAGTTAATCCATCGCTAAATACTGCTATTTTAGTTTTTGGATCAATTCCTAATTCCTTATAATGTTTAATTAATTTTTCACACCACCAATATGGATCACCTGAATCATGTCTTGCTCCATCAAATAATTTTGCAAAGTATAAATCAAAATCTTTAAGAAAAGCATTAAATCCAACAGTATCAGATAATGCAATACCAAGATCACCACGATATACATCAGCCCATGCTTGAAAAGCCATTCTCTGGGAATCCTCAACACGACCTAATTGTTGATGCGCACATATATATTCATGAGCCATAGTACCAACTGGAGTATATCCAAGCTTCATAGCAAAATGAATATTAGAAGTACCTGTAAGATATTTAGACCCATAACTTAATAATTCATTTTGCCATTCATAAGAAAATCTTCGTCTTGTACCAAGATCAACAATTCTTAAATCAGAATCTCTATGAATATGTTGTTCAAGATAATTTACTTTTTTAATCAATCTAGATTTACCTTCTATTAAAGCAGTGGCATTTGTATCATTATATTTATGATATGTTTCACTTACAATTGCAAGAACAGGAACTTCAAATAAAATAGTTGAAATCCAAGGACCTTCAATTATAATACTAAGATCATCATTTTCTTCATTGACTCTAATATAATTTTCATTAAGTTGAAATGTTCTAAGAAACTCAATGAAGTTTGGTTTAAAGAATCTAATGGATTGAAGATAACATAATTCTGCAGTTGTAAATTTTAAACTACAAAGTTCATGAATGGCTTTAGTAATATCATAAACAAATTCAAATTTTTGATTAGATATATTTTTAAATATATTTTCATTTCTACATTTAAAATCATATCGAACATTTACCGAAGTATACTTCTCAAACACGACCTGCATCATTGTCAATTTATACAGGTCGGTATCACATAGTGATTTAATCATCATCTAATCCTTCCATATTAGGGGTCTCTACTTTATGGTACCAATCACAACCATCATCAAAATTTTGTGATCCATTAATATTTTCATCCTGTACTATTTCCCAATCTTCTTCTGTGTAAGACATTATCTCATTCCTATACTATAAAGTTTTTTGTCTGTAAAGAATCTTGTTGAAACTCCTCTTTTACAAAGATTCATTCCAGAACTTAATTCTTTATCTTTAATTATTTTAACTTTTTTAGATAATGGATCATTACTAAATATCTCCATTTGATCATCATAAATTAAAATAACTATTCCATTTTCCAGTGTTACAAAATTAACTTCAGAATATCCAATGGTATTTATAAATCTTTGATTATAATATTTACCATCAACTCCAGTTAAAACCAATAATTTATATTCTAAAGTTTGTTGATTAAATACTGAAAACACTGCTACGTTGTCTTCATATTTTCCATCTAATACCTTACAACCATCTAACTCAAAAACTCTTCTCATTTTAACACTACTTTGTTTTGGCATTGGAATAAAATAATGCATACTTCCAAGTATATCCTGAACAATTATATTTTTAAATAATTGAGATGAATGTTCAGAAATAGTCCATACAGTTTTTGTAACCATCAAAATATTACCATAATGAGTTGAATCCATAAACCGTGTTTCTATAAGATCTCCTTTAAGTTTAAGATATATAGTATTATTAATAATCATTAAATCATCAGCAACCATTGGAGAACCAAGTTTAACATCTTTAGTTTTATCCAATGATTTAATAATAACATTTCTATCTTCTATCTTTACTAATACTGGTGTTAAAGTATTAGGTGTGTGAACCAAATGAACTTCATTACCAACTCTATATTGATCATTGCCAATATAGATAGATTTTTTAGTTCTTGTTACTGATACACCATTTGAAGTATAATGATTTAAAATAATATCATCATAATCTCTTATTGGTTGAGTTTCTTCTATAACAAAATTATCAGTTGAAGTAACAATAATATATCTAACTATTGGATTTACTTCACCAGATGTTGATGGAGGTAATTCTCTTTTTCCTTTTTCAAATAAATTGAGAAACCAATCCATATAGTTTGATGGAATTCTACTAAAATCCCTAACAGATTTTGCAACTCTTGTATTTTTATTAAACACAGAAATATTTGCTTTCATTCTCTTTTCCATATCATGTCTTTTAAAATCTTGATGTTTACCTTTAAAAGGATGAATACCAATAAATAATTGACATGCAATTATAGCAAATGAAAACCAATCAGTTAATTCATTAAAAACTTTAGCATGCCAATCTCTAATAGAAGGCATGATAACTGTTGCAGGAAATGATTTAGTTTGATAAGAATTAACATCAATGAAATAACACTTTTTAAAATCATTTTCATCAACTAAATAATTTAATTCATTACCATCAACTTGAATGCATTTTGCAGAATGAATACTATGAATTGTATCTTGCATTCGAGATATTAAAGCAATAATAGTATCGTTAGAAACGTTATTTTGGTTAATAAAACTGTTTGTGAAGAGTTGGCATAAATGGATTACTCTTTCAACTGGATCCATTGTAAAACCAACTCTATTACCCTTATTGTCGATAATTATATCTTTTGGGATTAATACGTTTGACTCTTTAATCTCTTGTAACTCATAAATCTTTCCATCTTGAATCATTTCAGAAGGATTATGATAAATCTTATATATAGTATTGTTACTTTTAAAGATCTTAGCTTCTCCACCTGATGTTATAAAATTACTAGTTGTAAGATTAACATTTCCTTTTCCACGAATTGAATATTTCATTACCACTCCTCATAAAAACAACCTATTGAAAGGTCGTCATCATTAATAAAACCTTTCTTTAAATAATTTTTCATGACCTTCTTCACTCGTCTTTTTAAGAATACCCCATTGGTATTTTTAAAATCAATCATTTCTCCAACAACATCATACCAATTAAATTCTTTTATTTCTGAATCAAATGTATTTTCAATAATTTTTGGCATTTCAGTTATAGATCCATTAGGACTATCATTAAGAACAACATGTCTCAATTCATTATATAATGTTTTATATATAACTTGATCATTATATATAAATGATTCAACACCATCACTAGCAACCAATAAAATTTTAATATCATCTTCATGTATAATATGATGCCATGGTTCCATTGAATTATAACTTTGAACTCCATAATGAGTATCAGTAAATTTAACAATATTAGAATTTTGATAATTTTCATAACCGTCAATTCTGTATCTAAGATATCCTGGAGCATTTGGTTGATAATATATACGACTAAAATTAATAATATTATCTGGGTCAACACTAAATATTATACCATCTCCATATATATAAATATGATAATATCCTTGAAATTTATAAGCAATTATTAATGTTGAATCAAGACAATCAATCATGTTGTTAAAATGAACCTTTAATGCAAATGCAGCATCTACAATAATATCCTGACCAACCTTCTCAGGTGGATCCAACCTATCCAACCTGCTTTGATTTTTCTTTAAATATTTCAAAGCAGTATGACATAATAATCTTGCTCCAATATCACTATCCTTAGCTTGTGAGCAACCATCAGCTAAAATAATGTAAGGACATGGATCAGTTCCTGTCAAAATATAATCTTGACATTGTTCATGAGAATGACCTATTTTTAAAAAACTATCAATTTTCATTTTTTCTCCTAACTTATTCACTATTGTATCGTTGATTACATTCTAAACACACCAAATTACTATTAATTATATTAAAATCTCCACAATTACATTCAGAACATTTTTTAATTAGTTTAACTGAATCATATATTATGATAGATTTTTTAGAATTATCTAATTTTTTTCCTTTTTTTCCAAGGTTTAAATTAACTGTAATTGAAGATGCTGAATTTGTTGGATCATCACCTTTATCTAAAAACCATAGAGCTGCTCGTCCTGCGATTGTTATTTTTTTATCTTTTGTAACAAGTCCTTGTTGAACAAGATCCCACCCACAATTTGGATATGTAAATAGATTTGGTTCTTTTCCATAATCTGTAAATTCTTTACATGCTTCAAGTAAATTAATTTGATCTTTTTGTTTTAATGTATCACTCATTATGTCTCCGGAAAAATGGGATCCCAATCCTAAAATTGAGACCCCATTTATTTAGTTTAAAAAGTTAAGTTTTGACTCGGTCCGCCAGTTCCCAAATGCTGACTTTGAGAAGATATGGATTGACTAACAAATCCAAATACTTTAGCAGCAGCTTCTGGTGTCATAGAACCAACATCAACATATTGATCCAAATTAAGTTCTTTTGTGAGATTGTTAAGATACTCAGCAATTTCTTTTGAATAACCAGAACTTGGATCATTAAATCCAATGATTATAATCTTAACTGATTCAAGAATTTCTTTCATTCTTATTTCTTCAATTTTATCAATAATAGACTGAGGACCAAGAGATGAAGAATTATCCATACCATCAGTTAAAATAAATATAATGGCATTTGAACCAATATCAGATTTATCTAGTATCTCAGCATATTGTGCAACTGCAGCAACTGCATTAAAAATTGCATCATATAAACAAGTAGACCCACCAATTGTTTGTGATGGAGAATATTCATTTTCAACAATTCCAGTAATAGGTTTAAATCCATGAGCTTCTTCAATATTGGATCCAAACTTAGTAAAATGTAACATTAGTTTATCTGCTCTTGGTGCTTTTTTACAAGCAAAAACAACAGTTTTCATCCCTTCACACATCTCATCTCTAATCATTCCAGTTGAAGGACTAACATCCTCAGCAACTGAAACCAGAGTATATTCATCTTCAAGGTTATCAATTGTTTCTGGATCTACAGCAGAAAAACCAAAAGCACTATTCTCTGGTATTTCAATATTCAATTCCATTTCTTTCATTTCTATATTCTCCTTATGCAAGAAATTTATCAGTTGTTGTAATATTACCACCAGCTTTCTTAAAGTCATCAAAGAAAGATTCTCCAAGATGTTCAAAGGTAGTAACATCAGACATAGAATCTTCAAGAATATAAAGCTTCTTAATAAATACTGGATCGGAAAAATTTGCCATAATATCACGTACTGTATTGGCAACACAATGGCTACGAGCCTGTCCTGCAATTGCAATAATATCAGCATTTTCCAAAGGTTCAATAATACCTTTTTGATTTAAATGAGTTGTTGGATCTTCAGGAACTTCAACCTCAGCTTTAACTGCTGAATAATGTTCTGTTTTAAAATTGGATCCTTTTGTAATTGGTTGATACATTCTATATGTTGTTTTCTCCCAACTTAAAATTGCCTCCATAATTGCAGGTTGAATATTCCAACCGGGTGTTCCAATTAAACAATGATATGGCCATATAACCAATGGGTATCTTCCACCATCTTCCAAAGTTTTTGTATAAGATAAACACCAATCTAACATTTTTGGATCAACCGGAACTATTGTTCCATTTTTAACATCTTCATGTGTGATTAAATCAAATGGATTAACATTATTAATATCACCATCTTTTAACCAAAACATTGGATGAAATATTTGATACTGCCTGTGACTATCAAAAGTAACATAAATTTTATCTATTACTTCACCAAGTCTATGAATCATTTTAGCAGTTCTAATACAATCCTCTACAGCTCCAGGTACAAACAAAGAACCTTCTGGATTACAAAAATCTTCCTGTGGATCAATAATCAATAATCTAGCATCCATTACTTTTTCTCCTCTTTCATTATTTTCTCTAATTTAATTTTATAATCAGAATAGCTAAGATTTAAAACAATTCCACTATCTGATTTTTCTCCACGAATTATAAATTCACTTAATACATAATTAATAAATGAATTTAAATCAGCATTTTGACCTGAATAATTGCTTATATTTAAACCACCTTCATTTTTTAATTCTTGAAGTGCATCATATGCCTTAACTCCTGCTTCTTCTTTAATATGATCAATGGGTTCATCATGATACAAAGCATAATCTTGAAGAAATATGTGATAATGTTCCTTCTGTTCTTTGCACCATTTAAATGTAACCCACTCTGGTATATAAAGAATCCTACAAATACCTTTTCTCATTACACCTCCTTAAACAGAACCAAATTTATAAGACATAAACTTATCATTGTCTTCATCTTCAAAAAATCCAAGTTCATCAAGTTTCTTTTTATCATCATCTGAAACTAAATTATAATCAATATTTAAATACATAACATCATGCTCACAATGAGTAGGAAATTCTGGGTTTCCATACTTTCTAAATATTTGTAATGCTTCAATTAAATCATCCATTTGAATCTCCTATTAATCTATCAAGTAATTCATCAATACCAATAATTTTAATTCCTTTCTTTTTTGCAGCTTTCATTTTGTTTGATTGTTTAGAAGGATCAGCTACAACTAACATATCTATATCCTTAACCTTTTCCAATATTTCATACCCACCATCTTTTTCTAAAAGATCATAATAGTGAACTTTCTTCTCAGGGAAACGACCTGTAAAACAAACCTTAACTAATCCCTCAACCTTAACCTCATCTTCTTTAATTGATAATATTTCTCCAAGCTCTTGTAAATATTTATAATTATTAAAAATACCATCAATAATAGCTAACCCTCTTTCTTCTCCAATATTTGGAAGTTCTTTTAATTCATCTTTATGCATTCCAGATAATTGTAAAAGAGTTCTATTTTTTAAAAGATCTTTACTTAATGATCTTCCAATACCAGGAATATTTAAACATGCAAGAAGTTGCCACTCATAAACACCTTGATTCATAACCTTTGTAATTTCATAATAAAGATTATGAGCTGAAGTTTTTCCAAATCTATCAAGTTTCATTAAATCTTCAATACTAACTTTAAAGATATCAACCAAGTTTTCAACATTAAGAGTATCTATCATTTTTTGAATAGTTGGTTTTCCTAGTCTATCAATTCCAATTCTAATAACTGCATCAGCAAGTTTGTTTAAAAGTTTTCCTGGGCAATCAACATTAGAACATTCTAATTCAGGTTTGTTATAAACAATTTTTGAACCACACATTGGACAATCAGGAACCTCAATTGGAATTCTATTTTCACCTGGTTTTGATTCTGAAACATAAGGAATAACATCTCCAGCTCTTTCAACTTTAACATGATCTCCAATATGAAGATCTCTGTCAAGAATATTTAACCAGTTATGAAGAGAAGGACTAGCAATGGAAGCACCACTTATTTCAACAGGATCAATTTTTCCAACAGGAGTGATACAATGTTTTCCGGAACTAAATTCAACATCTCTTAAAATAGACCATTCAAATGGATTCTCAAATTTAAAAGCAATAGCAGATTTTAAATGATGTCTTGTAGATCCAAGAGATTTAGCATATTCATCATCAAGAACTCTTACAACCATTCCATCAGTTGGAAAATTTAAATCTTTAGTACCAAGAACCATAGCACCCCAATTTTCTTCACCCATTTTTTCAAGTTCATCTAAAGACATATCTTTATAAATATATTCAAAATCAACAAATGTAAGAATTTTAACCGGTTCTAAATCATCACGACTAAGAATTCCTCCAACAGCATTTCTTTCATTCTTATATTTCTCACCACTCTTTCTGGTAATAGTATCTTTGATTTGCTCAAATTTTGATTTAGTAAAAAGGATTTCGCCTCTCACATCATCATTGGAATGTTTCTTTAAAATATTCATAAAAGCAAGTTTATCTGTTATATCTTCACCAATTTCACCATTGCCTCTTGTAGCAAGAACATCATTCATTAACTGTCCAGATACTCCATCAAGTTTTGGCATTATTCTAAACATCTCTGATTCTGTTCTGGCAACTTTTTTACACCATTTAACAATCTCTTCATAAGTGTAAGCTTTATCCAAACTAAGCATTTTAACAAGATGTGTAACTTTTCCAGATGAATCAACTTTGGGAGATCGAACTGTTTTAAGATATTTATTATCAGGTTCAATCTTTAAAAGTCTGTTAACAATTTTGTCATATTCACCATCATTAATAAGAGGTTTTCCTAAATTCCAATAAGCATTGTCGTGATTTCTAATTTCATTTTCTAACTGAATAACTTCAGCAATTCTTTTAATCATTTGTTTTTCTCCTTAAATTTCTTCAATTGGTATAAACCATCTTTTCCATGTAGAACCATATACATGATTTTGTAATTTTTTAATAGATAAGTTTGGTGGTATACTTTTTAATTTTATATACTTCCCTCTATCAACTATTTCTAAACAATTTGCAATAGTTATATAACGTCTGTATTGATCAACAGTTGTTCCATAATAACTATTATTTAATAAACCATCACCAACTCTATTACCATAAACAGAATATAATAATTCTTTTCTAGTAAAAATTTCATTTTTATTAAGACTATTAATATATTTTTTTAATAGCGACCAAATACTTTTATTTTCAATTGTTTCAATTCTAATTGCTTCTGAATGCAACATTCCTTTATTTAAAACAATAAGTTGTTTCTTTTCACAATTAACTCCATAAGTTCTTTTAAAAGGTCTTCTCATATATTTATCCTCAATATAATCCTTTTAATTTTCCTGCTATAAATAAACAAGCACCTCCTAAAAAGAAAGGAATAATTTTAAATATCATACTTGATTTTAAATTATTAGTTTGCATTATAAAACTAAAACAAATTAAATATACCCCTGTTATTAAATTTATTATAAAATTATAAATCTCCATAATTATCCTTTATTTAAAAATATTTATTCTTCTATAAAATCTAAAATCATTAACATTACAATCTTTTAGATAGTTATATTCCTGCTTTCTTGGATGAGAAGATCTAGAAATAAAAATAGGATCATCACCACTTTCACTTTCTTTGATATCCACATCAATATAACCTTGAAAATCATCATTAGTTAATGAATACATTATAATAACATCATCATTATTATTATAAAAATCTATTATTTTTTTAATATCTTTTTTATCCACTTATTAATTCCTTTTCAATTTCAACTAAAACATTATGCCAAACATTATGACTATGTGGTACAATTTTAGAAAGTCCTTCTAATACTTTTTTCCTTATTATATCACCATCTATTTGATAAATACAATCTCCTAAATGATCCATAAGAAAACCTTCATTATTCCATAATATATCTGCAAAGGCTCCAACTTTATCTTTGATTGATTTATTTTCCATAATACGTTTTAGATCAGAATCAGTTTCATCCAATAATACAAAATCTTCTCCATCACTAAGATAATCATCAACTTGAGTATCAGCAGATTCACCAGCAACATTTTCCACATAAGTTTTAATTTCAGCAGCGTTCATTTTTTTATTTCCTTTTTTTATATATATAATCCGTATCCGAAAGATACATTTAAATTTCTATCCCAATAACCATTAATACAAGGTATTTCATTATCTTCAATTATATTAAATTTAATATCAGGAATAGTCAAACTAACAAACCAAAACCACAAAGGAATATAAGTTCCTTCATATGCTTCATAATTATAATTCTCAAGAATTTCTTTTGGACATTTAAATTTTTTCAATACTTCTAAAACTTCACTGGTTAATTTAGATTCTTCATATTCGACAGCAATTCTATACTTACTAGATTCTACCCAACATCTATTGATTCCAGTAAAATCTTCATTACTACCATTAAAAGAAATTCCAGTTAATTTACAAGAATTTTTATAAGCATTTTGAACTTCTTCAACAGTCTTATTAACTTCAACTAAAACTTTTTCATACTTTCCGTGACCATCATCTGACCAATCACCCAATACTAAATACATTTTATTCATTTAATATTCTCCTTTTTCTGGTAACCATAACCACCATCGGTCAGTAAACCATCTTGCTGCACTTAAAGCAGTCCATTTAGTTTTATTATATAATACACCTTCTTTGAATTTATGCCAATGTCCAAAATACCAAAGATCAGGTTTATATAAATCCCATAATTTAGATAAAGCTTGATTAGAAGGTTCTAAATCTTTTCCAGTATAATATTGCGTTAATAATGGAACTAACTCAGCAGGACATGTGTGTGTTATAAATATATCCACATCTATATCTGGTAACTCGTATATATCTTTTTGAGTAATAGTTTCTTCTGGAAACCAATCTATACCAACTGTTCTCATATTCTTATCTATACTATGTGCACCTCCCATAAACATTATAACCCTACCATCTGGTAATGTATATGTAGAACCTCTTGGCATATAAAATATCCCTGGTTGTATTTCATCTGATTCTCTTTCTCTAAGAGACCAAAAATCTTCATGGTTACCATCACACCACATAAGCATTTTGGCTCCTTGTAGTTTAATATCAGATAATGTATAACCTTTAAACTTTGGCCAATATCCAAAATCACCACATGCAATTATTAGATCTGGTGACCGCCGATTAATTAGTTGATTCAATGTTCCAAACTCACCATGTATATCACCAACTATCATTATTTTCATTTAATATCCTTTTGATGTTTATAAATTCGTTCTTGTTTGATAAAATCACCTTTTATATCTTTAATTGCTCTTGCCTCAGAAGGTGTTTTAGATACAGTTACACATCCACCTTGTTTATGTTTATAAATATAATGTCTTGATTTTCTCGATAAATACCATCCTCGCTGTTCAGCTTGTTTTAAAACTTTAGTTAATATTTTCATAATTGATTTCCTTTTTATCATTCCTTTTTTAATTCAAATATAATCTCCTGTCTTATAGTCATTAAAATAAAACCTAACATATTTAATTGTTTTTTATCACGACATTTCATACATGAACATTTCCCCCAAAAATTATCATGCCATTTATTTCCTTCAATTAATTTTGTTGGAAATGTATCAGTAAGTTTTATTTTAAGAATTGGATCTTTAAATTTTTTTCTAATAAGATCCAACATAACATGAACTTTAGATTCTTCCCAATTATTTCTTATAGGAGCTTTACGACCAAGTCTTTTAGCACGACCAGGAGTTTCAGCATTCATGATTGATTTTTTCCAACCAGTATCATTTGTTTTTGCAGCTTGATAAAAATGTTCAACTGTTGGTTTTCCTCCATCTCTATAAAAATTACTTAAAAAATCAAATTCTCCACTGAATGAATCAATTGCCATTTTTAACCTCCTTTAAACATTCTTTACATCTAGTTTTAATCCAACCATGTGTTTGTGTAACATCTTTGGTTGAACCACAATTTTCACAAATATCTGCTGACATATGTTCTGCTAACCATATCATACCATGCATCATTTCATCTGAACCAGATGTATAAAATGATAATGTTCCAAACTTTTCTTTAACCTGAGTAGCTTCTAACTGTTGTAATTTTAAATGTTTATTATTATCAATGTAACTTTGTATAGTATCACAAAGATTATCAATTAACCAGTACCAGCCGTCGCCGCACTCAAGTCCCCATGGCATGCACGATTGTTGAATTGTTAAATTATGTTGAGCAAAAATCTTTGGATACTTTTCATATAATTTTTTTGTATTTTCTGGATTCATTACCAACTCACTTTCACTTCATATTTTCCATATGGAAGTATTTTATTTTCAATTAAAAAACATATAACCTGTGAAAATCCAAGATAATCATTTCCATTGATTACTTCTCGTCTTTCATATTTATCATATATTCCATCAATTTTAAAATCTTCTTTTGTAATTTCTGCATCATAAATTGAATAATTATTCCATTCAAATTCCGCAATACATTCAAAATTTTTATATCTATTACCAGTTTTAGTTAACAATGGTAAATGTTCACTAACAAGATTATTAAAATCATTATAATCTATATAATACTTTGTTTCCTCTTCAATTTTAAATTTATTAAATATTACTTTAAACTCATCCTCAATCATTTTAAACTCCTTTTATTATTATTTTTAATATGTTCTTTTATATGTAATTACCTTCAGACAATAGAACATATTATAAATTATATGTATTATTTATTGTATGGAGATATAAATTATGGAACTTGATTTGAAATACCCTAAAGGTAAAGCTGGAAAAGTTGTATGTCAAGAATGTGGAAAAGCTTTTAAATTATTATCACCAGCTCATCTTAAAAAACATGATATAACTATGGCTGAATATAAATTAAAGTATCCTGAATGTCCAATTTCAGGAGCAGAATATAAAGCAACACAATTTACTTTTAAAGATAGTGTATTATTTAAAGATAGTGAAGGACTACCATCAAAACCTTTAGATGATGATATTGAAATAGCAGAATTATCAGATAAAATTGAACATTCTAAAATAAATTTAGAAGGCGTTCCTAAAAATAAATCCGATATACTTACATTCTTACATGAGGCATATCCATACTTAGAAGATAACTATAGTATTGAAAAAAGACATTTTTATGATGATTCATTATTATGGAAATATATAACGGATATGGCTGACCCTGTTAAAAAAGTATTATTTGATTTTCCTAGTGCATTTTGGCACAATGAAGATCCATATCCTGATCCTGCTAAGTATGATAAATTAAAAAATGATGGATGGATAGTTATTATTGTTGATAAACATTATCCTACAGCAATAGATGTATTTCAAGATACTGATATTATAAGCGACTAAGATAACACTATGTATAGAACATATTATAAATTGCCAATCAATTAT
>JAUZSW010476613.1:0-17587 GCA_034780735.1 Hyalogyrina grasslei
GACCAACGACCAACGACCAACGACCAACGACCAACGACCAACGACCAACGACCAACGACCAACGACCAACGACCAACGACCAACGACCAACGACCAACGACCAACGACCAACGACCAACGACCAACAAACAATGCAAACCAATCACTACCAGAACTTCGAGTTGCTTTGTTCCTTTTTAGCGCAGGAGCATACAGATTCTGAAAACGCACCTTATGCAAAAAGCGAAATCAGGGAGATAGATTGGGAAAGAATATTCCAACTTGCTGATGAATATTTGGTTCTTCCTGCTTTATATCTTGGTCTGAAGCGAAAGGGATACCTGAAGTTTCTAGATACAGAAGCACGAGATTTCCTCAGAACTATCTATGAGCTTAACTGTGAACGAAATCAGACACTAAGGGAAGAAGCATTAAGCGCTATTCGGATACTAAACTCTGAAGGTATTCAACCGGTATTGCTTAAAGGTATCGCTGGATTGTTGACAGGGTTATATGAAGATGACGGTAGGCGAATAATCGGAGATATCGATTTGCTGGTAGATCAATCTGAGTGGGCTAAGGCTGTGAAGCTTCTTATAGGTCGAGGTTATCGATGCGGTAGTGTAGAAGATTGTGAGCAGGTTTATCAAGGCGCTTTCTTTATGAAGGAGCTGGCAATAATGACCGAATCCTATTCGGCAGCAATAGACCTGCACGTGCGACCAACAAACTCATCAGGGAAAAGGGCGTTTCTTTTAGCGAAAGAGGCTAGAGAAGAAGCAGAGGTTGTTGAAGTAGAGGGGGCCCGTGCACTATTGCCACCCCCACACTTTCGATTAATGCATAATTTTTATCACGCCCAGCACCTTGATCATTGCTATCTATACGGTCAAATAAATCTGAGGCAACTGATAGACTGGGCAGAGCTATGGAAAAAGTATGGCAACGAAGCCGGTTTAGTAACGTTTAATAGTAAGGCTCGCTCGCACCGAAAATCCCTCTCCTATAGATTGTATCTACTGAACGCATGGACGTTTCTAAAACTACCAATACCAAAGGGTATAAAAATAAGCTGGATGGAAAGACTATTGTTCTGGCGGCAGAAGCTATGTGTTCAAAGTGCTCGGTTTAATCGATCCAACAGAGTATTTGTGTACCTTGCCAAAGGGCCGCTACTATTTACTCCAGAAATGCTACACCAGTCCTTCGGTGATCGGCCTTTACGCAGCTTGATTAAGATGAGAATAATAAGGCTTCTCGAGCTAGATTGGTATTTGCTTCGGACCAAAGAGATAAAGCGCTTATAATTGATGGTGTACGAAAAAGTAATCGGTTATGAAAGCACGGCTGTTGGACAGGTTTTAAAGCATGTGTGAAAAGTGCAAACCAAACTAAAAGTACTACCTCAGTTGCGTTAAAAAACCTATTGTGGCTCCAAACCTATTCTCGACAGGTCTTTAAATTCAGTGGAAGGTATGTGCTCGTTATAATTCTTCGTTGAGTATCACTGATTGGAATCGATACTGCTCTGGAACAGGCCGATATCGTACTGAGCCTGGTTGATTACGATGAGTTCAAGATGATTGATTCGGAATTTCTGAAAGAGAAAACCGTTACCGATGTAAGAGGAATATGGCGGTGATGGGCGAAAACCACTGATTTCGTTTAGGGAATGGGAGACTTGGTATAGCCTTTGTAAAAACACTTTTGTCAACCTATGATTAGGCGGTTAACACTGGTGAAGGTACAGAATCTGCTCGCGAAAAACTCTTAACGTTGGCCTTGGTAGTATGGTAATTAGGATTTTTTAAATGAGATTGTGCTCAAGCGGAGAGCGAACATGAGAAAAAAGCTACTGGTCTATGGCTCCCCGGCCATAGAGAATAGCGAAATAGATGAGGTCATTGCTGTGATGCAAAGTGGCTGGCTCGGCACTGGCCCCAAGGTGGCCCAGTTTGAGCGGGATTTTGCCATGTACAAGGGTATCAAGCATGCAGTGGCGCTAAACTCTTGTACTGCAGCTCTGCACCTAAGCATCTTGGCGGCAGGTATTGAGGCAGGTGATGAAGTGATCACCACGCCGCTTACCTTCTGCGCGACGATTAACGCTATTATTCATGCTGGGGCCAAACCCGTGCTGGCAGACATCGATCCGGTTACCATGAATATCGCCCCCAATGAGGTGGAAGCGAAAATCACCCCTAGAACAAAGGCAATCCTCCCCGTTCATTCTGCTGGTCGGCCTTGCGACATGGATGCCCTATGCCAGATCGCTGATAACCACAAACTCAAGATTATCGAAGACTGCGCCCATGCCATAGAGACCGAATATAAGGGGCAAAAGGTGGGTACTTTTGGTGATTTTGGCTGTTTCAGTTTCTATGTGACCAAAAATATCGTCACCGGTGAAGGCGGTATGGTAATTACAAAGAGCGAAGAAGATGCTGCTCGCATCAAGATGCTGGGGCTGCACGGTATGAGCAAAGATGCCTGGAAACGCTTTGGCGACGAAGGCTACAAACATTATCAGGTGGTAGAGTGTGGCTACAAATACAACATGATGGATCTACAAGCGGCCATCGGCATTCACCAGTTGCAAAGGATAGAAACATACTGGCATATGCGGGAAAGAATTTGGGAGCGCTACAATGAGGCCTTTGCCCGCTTACCCCTTACCTTGCCAGCACCTATCGAACTCGATCACCGCCACGCCTACCATCTATATACCATCCTTATAGATGAACAGCGCTGTGGTATCAGCCGCGATGGATTTCTCGACGCCATGACGGCACAGAATATTGGTATTGGTGTGCATTATATGAGTATCCCTGAACATTTCTATTATCAACAAACCTTTGGTTGGCAGCCGGAAGACTATCCACATGCAATGCGTATTGGGAGACAAACAGTAAGTCTGCCGCTGTCGGCTAAGTTGACAGATGAGGATGTGGGGGATGTCATTGATGCAGTAAGTAGAATCTTAATGTAATGCGGCGTTTTGTACGTGCTCTCATACCAAATAGTTTGCGGCATTCAGCGCGCTTCCGCATCGATTCCATGATACGGAGATTTAAGGCGCCGCGCATGGTGTGGGGGTATAGGGATGCAAATGGTGACTGGCGTGCAAAAACCAGAATAAGTGATACCGTATATTTTAATTATCCTGGAAAAGTTTTTATTGAAGATAATGTCTATATTGGGCACTTCACGATTCTGGATGGTACAGGCGAGTTGCTTATTGAAGAAGGAGTTCAATTTGCAGGCTGGAATGGGGTTTATACCCATAGTTCACATATCGCGATCCGTCTCTATGGGAGCCATTACTCAGAAGTACCGGAAGAAAAGAAGAAGGGCTATATAGCCAAGCCTGTAAAAATCTCTCGATATGCATTTATTGGGGCAGGTGCAGTAATTTTGCCTGGAGTCTCAATTGGACAAGGAGCATTAGTTGCCGCTGGTTCACTCATAAAGAGCGATGTAGAAGATTTTCAAATTGTCTCCGGAAACCCGTCCATGATTATCGGCACAACTAAGAAAATGGATGCGGAATACTTGAAAGACCCAATTATAAAATCCTGGTATGAAGAATGGCAAAAGACCTGAAAAACATACTGATAAATTCTATCCATGACAAACAGCTGCTTGACTATGCTGAACGCTATCTATCTGGAGACTTGATCGATATTGGATGCGGCGCCAAGCCATACAAAGACATGCTCTCCCTCTTTGTTGAGAAGCATATTGGTGTGGATCATGAAGCAACTTATCCACGATAAATCTAATATTGATCTCTTTGGAGCGGCCTATGAGATCCCTGCCGACAATGAGACCTTCGATGCTGCGATCTGTACTGCCGTACTGGAACATCTAGAAGAACCGGAGCAAGCGCTGCGGGAATGTCATCGAGTTTTGAAAGCAGATGGCGTCGCCATCTATAGTGTTCCATTTATATGGCACCTGCATGAGGAGCCAAGGGACTTTTATCGCTATACGAAGTACGGTCTTAAATATCTTTTTGAAAAAGCTGGTTTCGAGGTGTTGCTGATAACACCTCTTTCCGGTTTTTGGGTGACCTTCGGTCAGCTGTTCGTATACAACATCTATCGATTTCATCGGGGGGGGGCACTTTGTTATACTCCGATTATTCCAGCAATAGGCTTAGCCATTCAGGGTGTCAGTTGTACTCTGGATCGTATCGACAAAAGTGCACAGTGGACTTGGATGTATATGGTAGTAGCCAGGAAACCATAGATGTCGCTCGCACAGGTTGCAGTGAGGGGTATTCGCTGGGCAACGCTCTCTACGCTGGTAGTCACCATTACTCAGATGGTTCGCCTGGTGGTGCTGGGGCGTATTCTAGGGCCGGAGACATTCGGTCTGTTGGCGATGATGTTGGTGGTGACAGGTTTCGCTGAACTGCTAGGCCAGATGGGGCTGAGCGAGGCGATCATCCAGCACCCTGATCCAACCCGTATCGAATTATCCAGTCTCTACTGGTTGAACATTGCGCTGGGTGGTTTGGTGTACGCTATTTTGATACTTGCGACTCCGCTGGTCGCCACCTTATATTCTACCCCGGAACTTGATCAGTTGTTACCCTGGGTGGCGCTGGCTTTTCTTATATCTCCCTGGGGTGTTCAGTTCAAGGCGCTGCTGCAAAAGCGGCTTCAGTTCAAGCCATTGGCGATTATTGAAATCCTTGCGGCAATCGTCGGTATGTTGCTGGCCATTGGCTTAGCATGGGCGGGCTACGGAGTCTGGTCTCTGGTCTGGGGGCAGTTAGCCCAAAGCGTGGTTGTGATGCTATCACTGGTTTTGGTAGGGTGGCAGCGACAGATGTTGCCAGGGTTCTATTTCAACTATATGGCAGTCAAACCCTACCTATCCTTTGGTTTGCATCTGCTAGGTTCCAATATACTGAATTATTTTAACAGGCGTATCGATCAGTTAGTTATTGGTGCGTTGCTAGGTTCCCAGGCGCTAGGCTACTACAGCATGGCTTTCAATCTGGTATTACAACCGGTTTCCAGAGTCAACCCGGTACTGACTCAGGTCGCCTTTCCTGTCCTGTCCAAAGTTCGATCCGACAAACCGCGGCTCAAACGAGGATATTTCAGGATGCTGGATCTTCTAACCAGTATCAATGCCCCCGTGCTGATGGGGGTTGCCGCTGTAGCGCCACTGCTGATCCCCGCTGTACTGGGAGATCAGTGGTTACCCATTGTCCCCTTGATTCAGGTGCTCGCCCTGTTTTCACTAGTTCGCTCTACGGGCAATGCCGGGGGCAGCCTGGTGCTTGCCAGTGGTCGGGCGGATCTAGCGTTCTACTGGAATCTGTCGCTGTTTTTGTTTATTCCCTTGACGGTATTTATCGGCGCTAAGATTGGCGCCCTTCAGGGGGTCGCATGGACTCTGCTGGGGCTGCAAATGTTTTTGTTGTTTGCTTGGTATCATTTTGTAGTAAGAAGACTGCTTGGTGACTGCTTTTCGGGATTCATTGGTTCGATGATAGCGCCGACTATCTACGCCTTAGCGATGGGTGGGGCGGTGATCGGCATAGCGCCGTTTCTATCAACTCTGCCAGATGCCATACAATTGATTGCGCTAGTCCTGTTTGGAGGTACGATCTATGTTGGGCTTTACCTCTCCTTAAGGAAAGAGTTTGTGAAAGAACAGTTGAAACTATTTTTTAAGCGATAATAGGGAATAAATAGCTCTATGAATAAAACTAGATGAGTCTGAAGGTGGTCCACAGTTTTCCCGTTTGGCTTCCACAGACGCAAACCTGGATGTATAACCAGGTTAAAGAACTGCAACGAATAGGCGTGGAGGCTCATGTGGCTTGTGAGCGCACTGAGAATCTGGATCAGTTTTCAGTGGCTAATTTACATAGCCTGGAAAATGAAGCGCACACTAAGCAAGTATGGGATAAAGGGTTACGTAAATTAAGGGTTCGTCGCCACTTGAATTATTTGGTAGAGATCAGCCGAAAGAGTAGTGTAAAAATAATCCATTCTCACTTCGGCAATGTGGGGTGGGCTAACCTTGGGGCAGTTCGTAAGCTCAACGCTAAACATGTAGTGACCTTCTACGGTCTAGATGTGAATAGACTGCCAGTTCAGTACCCTATATGGCGTAGGCGATATAAGCGGCTGTTTACTGAGGTCGATCTGGTTCTATGTGAAGGTTCACATATGGCCCGTGGTGTAGTTAAACTCGGCTGCCCTGATCATAAGGTTTGCGTGCAGCATCTTGGTGTGGATGTGGATAGTATCCTCTTTAAGCCGCGCCAGTGGCATACAGATGAGCCGCTTCGAGTGTTGATAGCTGCCTCCTTCCGTGAAAAGAAGGGTATTCCCAATGCCATTAAGGCGTTGCAGATTGTTGCCCGTAATGTACCGGTTCGTTTGACAATCATCGGGGATGCGGGGCAGGATCAAGAGAGTCAGCAGGAAAAAGTACGCATCCTATCAGCATTGGAGCGCAGTGGCTTGAAAGAGCATACTCGATTACTCGGATATCAGCCCCATCAGTCCATGTTGCGCGAGGCTTACGACCAGCATCTGTTTTTGCAACCAAGTATTACCGCACAAGACGGTGATACAGAAGGTGGGGCACCCGTCAGTATTATTGAGATGCTCGCCTCCGGTATGCCAGTGGTAGCTACCACTCACTGCGATATCCCTGAAGTCTTGGGGCCTGCGTTTTCTCACATGCTGGCCCCGGAAGGTGATGTTCTGAAACTGGCAGAGTGCATACAGTCATTGTTGGATGAACCAAACAGTTGGTTGAGTCTGGTGCAAGAAGGTCGTAAACATATCGAGGGTGAGTATCAGGTGTTACATCAGGCAGAGCGCCTGAAAGACCACTACAACAAGATATTAAGCAGTGAATGAAAAAGGCAGGTAACTGCTCAGCGAAAATAATTAGAAAATATCTCGATAGGGTTGTAGCGTGATTTTCCTGATTTTGTGTTGTTATTTGCGCGGTTAATAAACCACCTCTTACTAAGCTTTACCCAATATAGGTAGTCTTTTGTAAGAGGGAGCTAGAGCGTGTATTCTTGCTAAATGCCTTCTTCGGTATTGTTGTTTGCAATACGGTTTGAATAAGGGGTAATTAAATGCACGTAGTATTTGTTTCCCATTCGTCTAGCCTGTATGGGGCTGAACGATCTTTACTAGATCTTGTTCTAGGTGTGCGAATTCTGGGCGTTCAGCCAACTGTGATTCTCCCAAAATATGGGGTATTAGCTGAGGAATTAGAGAGAAATAATGTAAGCTATATTATTCACTCGTACTACGGTTGGCTCGGAAGAAATCATAGAATTGTAAAGGGACTCTACCGTTTTACGTTCAATCGTTTATCGGTATTAGGACTGATAAAGATTTTAAAAAAAGCTAATGTTGATCTAGTCTACACTAATACAATTACAACACCCATTGGCGCTATAATTGCGAAAGCTCTCGGTGTTTCACACGTATGGCATATACGAGAATTTATGCAAAAAGGTATGGATTCAGGTTTTGATTTTGGTATTCACCATGCTAGACGCTTCATCAAAAAGAATTCTTCGCAGATAATATTTAATTCCTACGCTTTGAAGGAGCAGCTTTCACCTCTTATTAGAGGTGTTCCTGGGGCTGTAGTCTATAATGGGTGGTTGATCGGAGAGCCTTCTTGTATCACTAGTAAAAAAATATTGAGCTCAAGAGAACCAATGAATCTTTGTATTGTCGGTAGCTTGACATATAACAAAGGTCAGCATGTGGCTATAGAAGCCTTGTCTATTTTGAAGCAAGAGTTTCCTCATATAGCACTAGATATTGTTGGGGCAGGAGATAGTTCATATGGACGTGAGCTGAAAGAACTAAGCGTTGCACGGCATGTATCTTCGAGTGTTACATGGCGTGGTTTTACAAGTAGTATTACGGACGTATTTAAACGATCTGACATTGCTCTCGTTTGCTCTTTTTACGAGGCGTTCGGTCGAGTAGTGGTTGAAGCTATGGCTGAAGGATGTCCTGTTGTGGCTAGTAACACAGGAGGAATCCCTGAAATAATTAAACACGGTGAAAATGGACTAATGTATAATTGTGGGAGCGCCGAAGATTTGGCTCGACAAGTGTCAGTCTTAATCAATGACCAGGCGCTTTACGCTAAGATTATGCGAGAGGCGCGCGCGGATGTATATAAGCGCTTCACCCGCAATAAATATGCAAAGCAAATATATCATATTATGAAAAGTTTGTAGAAAAGGTGGTCGCATCAGTAATTTCTGTTCTAATTCTAAATTCTACAAATATTTTACTGTCAGGACATAGTGACAAACTTTTAGTTTTTTTCAACGATATCAGACCGTTCTCATCAATGGGAAAAACGCAAGGTTTTGCCATTGGGGCGTGTTTCCCAATATTCTTGGAAATTCACCTCCTTAATCCAAAGATGGCAAACCCTACCTTTAATTGATTCGCGAGGGGAATGGAATGCTCAGACTTTGGGTCAGGTGCGGCTTCAAAGCAGCGATGGACTTGATTGAGCGACCCTGGTAGGCTAAGCAGCTGATTTAAAGCTGGTTTTAGCGTGATATATACCCATAATATTTAGGAATAGATCATAGCCTAGTGAATCTCGTCAAAATGTTTACGAATGATTTTCTTGAACAGGCGCTGAAGCTCACATGACTTGCTTGAGTTTGCTCATTAGCGGGAATTATTGTGGCTGCATCTACTTCTTCAAATTATCGGCTAATAAAGTTACATTTTGACCAAACGCTCAAAGAGTCTATTTATACATTTGATGGGGAATTTTGAGTGTTAAGAGTACATTCCTTTTTCTGTAAATCTCACCTAATACATCTTCTTAATATTGATGAAAAGTAACAGACTATTTGATCAATGGTTTTTTTGGCTTGTAATGCTTCTTGCCGCACTGCCGTTTGGACAGGTAATTCATGTGCGCATGCCCGGTATTACATTGAATGCGTTTGAGTTAATTTATCTCGCACTTCTTTGTGTTTTATCAGCCAAAATCATGTTTAATCGAGAACTGAAAGAACCATTCTTGGCAGTGTTTTTTATTTTGATCGCAATGTTATATATTCTTGGTTCAAGAGAGTTCTATAGTGTATCTTCTAAGATGGCTGTGGTTCATTTTCGCGAATATTTACCATTCTTAGTTGCTTTGCTGTTATTTTCCACCGGAACATCTGTTGCCACCTTAAAGTGGCTTAAAGGGTTTGTGATAGCAGCAGGATTGAGTGGTTTTATTGCACTATGTCTTCACCATTTTTCACCAAGTTTTATTCAATCATCGTTCTCTGCATCAGAAGAAATAGCTATTACTTCAATGTATCACGGACGTATGTATTGGGCGAATGCAAATCTAGCATTTTTTGTGTTGTTAGCTTGGTTTTGTAAAGAGTTTGAGATTGAAAAAAGGATGTTACTGATCGCAGCGATCCTTTCGTTCGTAGCGATGTTTAACACCCTTAATCGGACGATGTTGATTGGGTATGCTCTCTTTTATATTGTTGCGATCTTTATTTCAGAAAGTTTTCAAGCGTTTCTGAGGCGGTTTTTGTTATTTTTTGTGGTTGTATCTGGGTTTGTAGTTATAGTGATAATGTTATCTTCCTTTGATGAAAGAATAGCCGCACTAATAGAATTAAGGTTTTTTGGTTCGGGTGATTCGAGTGAAGTATATCAAGTTGCTGTAGTGGAAGGTCGGTATGGGCTGTATGAACAATACATGCAAAGTATTGTTCAGCATTTTCCGATGGGCCAGGGGCTAGGTACACCATTTTTTGTTTCAGGAATGGTCAAGACGTATACCACAGATGTTTCTTTTTTGGCATTTTTACTTCCCTTTGGTCTGGTGGGGCTATTTATATTTGGCTTGTTTGTATATAAGGTTTTTGTGAAGATTAGTCGATCAAAGCGTCAGATCAGTAAGAAAACAAGGAAATATATATTTTTATTCGTCGTAATATTTATGTTGATGTCATTTAATATTGATTTCTTCTCTCGAAATAGCTTTGTTATCTATTTGGTGGTTTTGGTTTTATCGCTTCGTAACTCGATGGATGGTGCTAATAAAACGAAACCAATATTGAGGAAAGTTTAGCAGTCACAATAGATTTCACCTATCGATAGCATGATCCCTCTTCGACAACTTCATGCCGGCCTTTGATATTGCGTCATCTAGGTGCATTGGCTTTACACTAGGATTCTTTGTGGTAGTGGATAACGGATTAAACGATAGTTTACTTGATCGTATCGATGCTCTTCTCACTGTTCACGTTTTTTGGTGATTTAACGAGCTAGGAATATAGCGCAGTCTGTAACCAAGGAGGGTGATGTGCATGGCAATCGCATATAAATAAAATAACAATCAGTAGCTTGCGGACTTTACTTTCGACCTAAATGCTGAAAGATTCAGAAAAAAAGCAATCTTTTTCCAAATTGGCAGAAAATTACTCAACTTGTGGGAAATATCAAAGCACAAAATGATGGCTATTCGTAAGTGATTGGTGCTTTCACTATTTATATGTGATTGTCCTGGGGGGTGTATGCAATACCCGCTACATTTTCTTGAATTTGAATGGGTTAAGCTTATTGGCGAAAAAAGAAATAATTACACGTAGACGCGTATATTTTTCTTTTATACTTCGGCTTTACTGTTTGGCAACTAAAATTAATAAATTTCGACGTTTGAGATGGAGTGATGTGAAATGTTTAAATCGGATAATTATTCCGGTAAATTAGTCGGCACCGCAATTGTTTCCTCGATCAAAGGAATATAGTTCTCATGATTGATGTCAGCATTCTTACCAGCATTGTTATCTACCATCCAAATATTGAAGAACTTAGTGGGTTTATCAATAGACTCTCTAACCAGGTAGATACGATATATATTGTAGATAATGGCTCTGATGCAGAATGTGAAAAAAGATTGGAAGAATTGGAGAAAAGAAAAAATATTATCTATATAAAACAAGCGCACAATGTAGGAGTCGCCAAAGGGCATAACATAAATATAGAGTATGCGATGAAGCATGGATACTCTCATGTTTTGATGTTTGATCAAGATAGTGATGTAGAGTTTAATTATGTTGGGGCGTTGAAGGAGGCTGTTCATGAGTTGTCCTTAACAAATCAAAGGGTGGGGTGTGTTGGGGCTAATCATTTTAGTAGAGAGGATGGAAGCAGTTGCCTATATATAAGAAGACGTGGACTTCGTATGACCAAAATAAAATGTCATGGCGAATCGGATAAATATATTCAATCCGATTATTTAATTACCTCGGGATGTTTGATTAGTTTAGAAGCTGTTAGGGAGGTCGGGCTTTTAGATGAGGCATTATTTGTTGACTTAGTGGATACAGAGTGGGGACTGAGGGCGCTTTCAAAAGAATACAAGTGTTTTGGTGTTTGTCGTGCCAAAATGAAACATAAGATTGGTGAGGGGGATTTGTTAATTCCTTTCTTAAATAAGAAACTACCGAAACATTCAAATGTGAGGAGGTATTATTCTTTTCGAAATACAATACTTTTGTGGCATAAAAATTACATATCCAGCCTGTGGAAGCTAAGGAGCTTGGGAGGGTTGCTATATAGGGGTATCATATTTTTAGTCTACGAAAAAAATAGAACATCAACTATCCGAGTATTATCTAAAGCAATATATCATGGCATCATCAAAAGAGGTGGAAAACTGAAAGTTACTCTATGACCTTGAATAAGCATAGGCAAGTAGCTTTCTCCCCTTACATTGATTACGAAAAAATTAAAAGAATTACATGACAGGTAACTCACTACGTCTTGTTATGCTGGTGCGCCATCGCGGAGTGGGTATCGTCATTGTCACCCACAGACGCGCTTGAATCTCTTGGGGTTATATTCCCGTCCCATGAGGCGAAAAATAGGTGAATAAAAGTATGTTTCAATACCCCGCTTTCGAGAGAAGCGAGAAAGTCGAGTGTTAAGCGATAGAGCTTGCTCTGGGGGGATTGATGGGAATTTGATGAGGTTTGGTTTCTTGGAAAGAACTTATGAGAGCTAGGTTTTTGTTGGTCATTTTCTCGCTTGTCTTTGGTTCCGTATGCTCTAGCGAACCTACTGGGGTGATTGATGCGAGCGCGAACTCCGATGTTGGGAGGTGGACGGATAACGGGAGAAATCAAGGCGGTCCAGGCACTATGGCGAAGGATAAAGGCAAAGTAGTCCTTGGCAAAGAGCAGAAGTTTCGGATACTGGTCGACAAAGTCATGCAACCCTCGGAGGGTTGGGTCACTAAGGAGTGGATGGTTAAGGAAGCTGCGGGTGCTGGTTTTAATGTGTTTGTTCCCCGGATCGGTCATGATCGCTACGATGAGGTTCGACGCGTCGCCGGCTGGTGTAAAAAATACGGCATTTACATGATGCCATGGATGCGAGGCACGCTCACTGCTCCTAGTGGACCATCTGCAGCGGGCAAACGTTTGGTTTGGGCCGACGGTACAGAGCAGTTGCTCTATAGCCCAAGTTCCGATGAGTTGTGGGCCTGGATGAGCCAGCATATTATCGAATACGCTAAGATTGCGGCTGACGATCCAACCTTGATTGGCGTTTTTCTCGATTACGAGAACTACGCCAAAAACAAACGAGGGAACGGATACCCGTTGTCCTATGATATGAATATCCTAAAGCAATTTGCGAACGCTAAAAGTATCACATTGCCGGAAGCTCGCATGCCTGATCGAAAGAAATTTTTAGAGGAGCAGCAACTGCATGCGGCGTTTTATGATTTCTCGGTAATTCATTGGCGCCAGCGAACCAAGGCGCTTCGTCAAGCCGTGGATAAATATGACAAGGGCTTTCGGTTTGTTGTATATCCTCCACGTACGCTTTTCATCGAAGAAGCAGTGTACGAGGAGTGGGGCAATGACGATGCGCCCTTGGTATTGGCTGACTATATGACTTATGGACGTTTTTATGGACGCTTTGAAGGTAATATGATTTTTCATTCCGAGGCTCTTCAGAGCAATCGAGAAGCGCTCACCGAGTTAGTAAAGATTCCTCAGCAAGCTGGCACCTCCCATTTCTATATAGGCGGCATTGATCCGGCGACTAAGGGCGCCGATCCCGAGTTTTCTGCTAAAAATGCAGTAATGATCTCCGAAATAACAGACGGTTACTGGGTTTTTTACGAGGGACCAACGTACAACACAACACATCTGGATTACTTCAAGTGGTTTTCTTGGGCCAACAACGCGATTGTGAAAAAAGATTACGCAAAGCAGCATGAGCCGCGTATCACTCCTGAACCCTGGTTGGAAGGGCTCGTTGGAGACGATGGAAAACCCGTTATCGTTCCTCCGACGTCAAAAGAAGCCATTGTATATCCGAGTCCGAGTCCAAAGATTCGCCGAAGGGGGAATATCGTTGTCGCTGGCCAAAAAGGCAAGACCGCAGTTGCAGAGATATCCCACCATTCTGTAGGGGGCTACAAATGCTTGCTTACATGGAATGCCACTAGCGTAGCAGGAGATAAGCTTGGCAGTGGCATTATCGCTCAGGGTAAGAGCGGAGCTATTTCGGTGACTCCAAAAATTGATGGTCTTTTTCTGCTGCAGATTAACGTGAATTCTTGTGCCTTTTCCATTACTGGGAGTAATTCGCCGTTAGCAGTGTATACAAATCCCGATTATCTAAGAAATCGTGGACTTTCCCTATATCAAGGGCCGGTGCAGTTTTACTTCGAGGTACCCAAAGGGGGAGGGCAGGTTTCTTTCAAGGCCTCAGGAGAGGGAAGCGAGACTGTTCGTGTGGAACTGCTAGATCAGACGGGAAAGGTGCTCGACCAAGCGGAAACCACCACAGCCCAGACTACGGTTGAGGTTAAGGCGAATGCTAATGCCACAAACGCAGCCGGACAGATCTGGTCGATTGTAGCAAAAGAAGCGTCTCAGGGAGTATTCGAAGATTACAAATTGTCACCGGGGGCCATGTTGCCACCGGTACTGAGTTTTTTACCGCGCTGATTTGGAAAGACATAATATGCATAAGGAATCGGATCCTCAGATGAAAGATGTGAGGGTTATGTTCCTAACTCGCTATGGGAAACTTGGGGCCTCATCACGCATGCGTACCCTACAATTTATTCCATGGCTTAAACGAGCTGGAATGGTATGTACGGTTGTCCCTTTTATCGATGACAGCCAGCTTCAATATAAATACAAACATGGGAAGTACAGTTTTTTACATCTATTAATAATATATTGGAATCGCATTTCCACCATGATGAAGCTGCGAAACTATGATTTGGTATGGGTAGAAAAAGAAGCGCTACCTTGGTTGCCGGCTTGGTTTGAGGTTATGGTATTGAGAAGAGCACCTTATGTGCTCGATTATGATGATGCTATCTTTCACGGTTATGATAAACATAAATCGTTTTGGGTGCGCTATTTGCTCGGCCATCGCATAGATAGGCTAATGGCAAGTTCCGAATTAGTAGTTGCGGGTAATGCATATTTAGCGCGGCGCGCGCAAGATGCTGGAGCACGTTGGGTTGAGATTATACCCACGGTGGTTGATCTGAATCGTTATACGCTAAAATCTAATGCTAAGGCATCAAATAGAGAGCCATTGCGTATCGTATGGATCGGATCTCCTTCTACCATGAAATTTCTGATGTTAATGCATGAACCATTAAAAAAGCTCAGTGAAAAATTTAGGTTTAAGTTTCGGGTGGTTGCGGGAAGCAGTATTGATCTCCCTGGGGTTGACGTGGAGTTCGTGCCGTGGACCCACTCAACAGAAGCTGCTTCGATTCAGGCTTGTGATATTGGCGTAATGCCTTTGGTTGACTCCGATTGGGAACGAGGGAAATGTGGTTATAAGCTCATACAGTATATGGCTTGCGGATTGCCTGTCGTTGCATCTGCGGTTGGTGCTAATTGTGAAATAGTTGATCAAGGGGAGAATGGCTTTCTTGTCGAGACCCAAGAAGAATGGGTGGGCGCGTTGAGCAAGCTTTTAGCGGATGCCCCCTTGCGTTATAAAATGGGTGAAGCAGGCCGTAAACGCGTAGAATCGGAATATTGCGTCCAGAAAGCAGCGCCTAAACTTGTTCGGTTGCTGAATCGCGCTGCGCTTAGCGAGAGTCGTTAAATGTGTGGACTAGCAGGCCAGCTCAGCAGTGCTTTGATACAACCGTTAAACGTATCACTTTTGGAAATGAGCAGTGCCATCTATCACCGTGGTCCTGATGATGACGGCCTATGGTTCGACTCAGACGCAGGCGTTGGTTTATCCCACCGTCGTTTGTCGGTTGTTGATCTTTCTCTTGCTGGACATCAACCTATGCATTCCGCCAGTGGGCGCTATGTCATTGCTTTTAACGGGGAAATCTACAATCACCTCAAGCTATGCACCGAACTCGAAAAAGACAAACAAACCCCCGTTTGGCGAGGTCATTCTGACACTGAAACCCTCTTAGCTGGCTTTGAAACTTGGGGCCTAGAAGCGACCCTCCAGCGCAGTATCGGTATGTTTGCTATCGCCGTATGGGATAGAGAAAATCGAGCCTTGACTCTTGCGCGTGATCGCATAGGTGAAAAGCCTCTCTATTATGGCTGGCAGGGTGACGCATTTCTGTTTGGTTCCGAGCTTAAAGCCTTTCGACCCCACCCAGCTTTCGAGAGTATAATTGATCGAGACTCGCTTAGTTTATATATGCGATATAGCTATATTCCTGCGCCGTATTCCATATACCAAGGCATTGCCAAACTTATGCCGGGGAGTATTGTGACGGTGACCCTCCAGCAACGCGAACCTGCTTTAAAAGCGTGGTGGTCAGGTGCTACTACCGCCACTCAGGGCATTGCTCACCCTTTTACCGGGTCTGCCGAAGATGCTGTTACAGATTTGGAAGAACTGCTTACAGATGCCATTGGTCAACAAATGATGGCAGATGTCCCGCTCGGAGCATTTTTGTCTGGGGGTGTTGATTCTTCCGCCGTGGTGGCATTGATGCAAGCACAATCCAGCCGTCCTGTGAAAACCTTTTCGATGGGTTTTCATGACAATTTGTATAACGAGGCGGAACATGCGAAGGCTGTCGCCCAGCATTTGGGTACAGACCACACTGAGTTATATGTTACTCCCGAAGATGGCATGAACGTTATTCCGCGACTGCCAACGTTATATGACGAGCCGTTCGCAGACTCCTCGCAGATCCCTACGTTTTTGGTTTCACAGCTGGCCCGTCAGCATGTTACGGTATCACTATCGGGTGATGCGGGTGATGAACTATTTGCTGGTTATAACCGTTACCAGATAACTTCCAACACATGGGGCAAGCTTTCCCATATCCCTCGCCCACTGCGATGTCTGGCGGCGAGCGGCATTACCCGTATATCCCCTGCTAGCTGGAACCGCATTGTCACAAAGTTACAGAGTATTATTCCAGCCTTAGGGCGATGGAGGAATGTAGGCGAAAAACTCCACAAAAGCGCTGGTGTCATGGCAAGCTCATCTGTTGCTGATCTCTACTTGGGATTGGTCTCCGGTTGGCATGACCCCGCTAGTATCGTTATCGACGGCAAGGAGCCTGCAACCTTGCTCACTGGCAATATACCTGTGTTAGAAGGCCTCGACGACATTGAACGTATGATGGCCCTCGATATGCTCACTTATCTGCCTGACGACATTCTCTGTAAAGTTGACAGGGCTGCAATGGGCGTATCCCTGGAAAGCCGTGTTCCTTTCCTTGATCACCGTGTGGTCGAATTTGCATGGCGTTTGCCATTGGGTTACAAGCTGCGTGATGGTCAAAGCAAATGGGTGTTGCGTCAAGTACTTTATCGGCATGTCCCAAAAGAATTAGTCGAACGCCCTAAAATGGGGTTTGGAGTGCCAATTTATAGCTGGCTGCGCGGACCGTTGCGGGGCTGGGCAGAAGACTTACTGGATGAATCGCGTCTGCGGCAAGAAGGTTATTTCAATCCTGCACCAATTCGGCAGAAATGGGAGGAGCATTTATCCGGGCAACGTAATTGGCAACACCAGTTGTGGAGTGTATTAATGTTTAACGCTTGGTTGGCAGAAAACAGGTAAGTTATGCAACATATTATTGTAATTGGAGCGCTTCCTAAATCTTTGCTCAATTTCCGTGGCGAACTAATAAGTGCATTGCTTGCCAATGAGTGTGAAGTAACTGCAATGGCAGCACCAGCTGAATCGTCCATTATATCTCGTATCGTTAGTTTGGGTGCGAGGTTCAAGTCGTTCCCTGTTCAGCGCAACGGGTTTAACCCCACTATAGATTTAACGACGCTAGTTAGCTTGCGTAAAGGTTTCAAGAGATTAAAGCCGGATGTGGTGCTAGCCTATACTATAAAGCCCATTATCTGGGGAGGATTTGCATGCCGAGTAATACCTAAGGCGAGATTTTATGCGTTGGTTACGGGTCTAGGGTTCGCCTTTCAGGGAGGAAGCCCAATTCGGAAGTTACTTAGCAGTATAGTCAGTACTCTATATTGCATTTAACTTCGCCGTGCTACCAAAGTCATCTTCCAAAATACTGATAACATGCATGAATTTGTCTCACGTGGCATCGTGCCTGC
>JAUZSW010477724.1:0-17537 GCA_034780735.1 Hyalogyrina grasslei
GAACAATACACCCATGGAACAACTAATACATTACTTTTATCCAAAAGAATTGTAAACAACGCTGGAGGATCTAACATATAAATATAATAAAAATAGCGTATCTAATTTTTGGGTGACAATTAAGGGCGTGGTGTATCCGCGTGTGAATCATGATATTTTATGACATAGATTAGTCACTATAGTAGGTTGGATTTTAACAGTAGCTTCTTTTTCATTTTTCTTTTTGACATTTCCAATATATTTTGGCATTTTTCAAAGAATGATTTATTTTGTTATATATGGTAATAATAAAAGCAAATGGGTAGTTTCTTCAAAAAAAGTATAATGTAAATCGGTTGGTCTATTATGAGCAGATAGGTGATATAATGAGTGCATTGCAACGAGAGAAGAATATGAAAAAATGGAAGAGAGCATGGAAGTTAAAAGTCATTGAAAAGGATAATCCACAGTGGAAAGATTTGTATGGGGAGTTGTAGATAGTTCTGGATTCCTGCCTACGCAGGAATGACACAAGGTGGACTTATTAACATTACAACAGTATGACAGCAGAAGAATTGGCAGGGGAGTTGCGGAATGTAGGGCCGGTGAGTGCGCGGCAGTTGATCGGCGCTGGGATTGACACACCTGAGAAATTGAAGGCTCTTGGTGCCAAGAAAGCATTTCTCAAAATTCATGAATCTGGTGGGTACTGTGGGACATTTCATGCAGTATACCTTTATGCGCTTGAGGGCGCAATCACCGATACAGACTGGCGGAGTATCCCCGCACAGAAGAAAAAGGAATTCAAAGCATTTGCCGCAGATTTACGCATAATGCGCTAAAAAATGTTATAATAAAGATGTTTAATCCTCTAATGACGATCGTATGAGTCTATGGAAAAAAATATATTATCGTGTAAAATCAGTCCCTGAACAGTATCCTCTAGCAGTTGTAGCGATGATAACGCTGACAATCGTCGGATTTATCATGGTCTATACAGATATGCGTGATGCTGAGCAATATACACGTATCATTATGACATTCGTAACGCTTTTTCTCGTGAGTATTTCTGGAGAGTTATGGAGTCATGCGCAGGATCATACACAGAAATTACGCGCATTGACGCAGTTAAGTATAGTCGTTTTTGTGGGAGCATATGCGCTTCTTTTACCAAAGGATTTTAATCAAGCACCATTTGATACGATTATTGTCCATGTTTTGTGGTATATTTGCTTTTTTACAATTCTCTTTGTTGCTGCATTTTTCGGTAGAAAAAATGTAAAAAATAATAGTATTTATGGACACACTGCAGTAATGCTTCTTGCAATTTTTATCGGTGTTATTTTTGCGCAGGTTGCATTTTCCCTTGGCGCACTTTTTTTGTGGTCACTTGATGCACTTTTTGGTGTTGCTATAGAAAAAGGATTTGGTTATTGGTGGGTGATTACTGCGACATTGATAGGGCCACTTATGGCATTGTCACGTTTACCGGAAAAAACGACATTTACACTCGCTGAGAAGCTCCCAAAGGTAGTCCATATTCTTGTGCAATATATTATCATGCCTTTTGTGATATTATATTTTATCGTACTTTATGCATATACAGGGAAAATCGTTTTTTTGTGGACATGGCCAGATGGTGTTGTGAGCTGGATGATTATAGCATTTAGCATCATTGGATGGGGTGTCTACATCATTATTTTTCCATGGCGCAATACAAGTAAAATTTTTCACATTTTTTCACATTTTTTCCCGTGGATAGCACTTCCACAAATTATCATGCTCTTTGTGGCGTTGTGGTGGCGTGTAAGTGCATATGGCATCACAGTGAATCGGTATTTTGTGGCACTTTTTGGTTTGTGGCTTCTTTTTGTGGCAGCATACTTCATCATGGTACATCGTAAAAAACTAATTGTTTTTCTCGCATCTTTTTTGGTGTGCACATTTCTTGCGTCATTTGGTCCGTGGGGTGCGTTTGCGATATCAGAGCAGTCACAATCTAATCGCTTGCGCGCACTTCTCATGGAGCATCAGATTATTTCAGAGAATGGACATATGCAAAAATCTGATAGAAAGAGTATGGATCAAGATATTCAGAATAACATAATATCAACGATGCAATACTTGGAAAAAACACATGGAACAGATTCTTTACAAAAAAGTATTCCTATAGCATATGAGGAAACATATAAAAGTGAAAAGTGTTTTGACATATGTACAAATTTGGATTTGCAAGAAGCATTTGATATCTCTTATGCTTACAATAGACACACAATGCAGGATGATAATTCTACGCACGTAGAATATTATAATGAATACAATGGCGATATGAAAGGACTTTCTGTTGAAGCATTTGATTATATTTTTCCAGAATTTAATTTGTATGACTTGGATCGTGCAAGAAAGGAATTTGTAATAGGCGATCTGGCTTATGTACTGCAACATAGGGGTAACAATATCAATATCATAAAAGGTGAAGACATTATACTCACAATAGATATGGAAATAATCTTGAAAAAGGCGCAAGACCATTCGCTGAAGCAAGATCTAATAGAAGAGTTTTCCTATAATGGTCACACTGTAAAGATAATTGTGCAAAGTATATCAGGGAAAATAGATAATGGTAAGTATAAGATAGATCATTTTGATGGAGTGCTACTGTTTAAGTAAGACTGTTATTGATAGTAGATTTGTAAGACCAACATGGATTAGCAAAAAACTTACAAAAAAAGATTTTAAGGCATGTACAGAAGGTTTCTGTGCGATATGATGAATGATAATTTTGGTTGTAATGCTTTTTGTTTAACACAAAAAAATGGCACAAAAAATCCTTACAAGATTATTCTTGTGAGGAATGTGCGATATATCGTCAAATTATTTTTTTGACCAATCAATCAACACTCATCATACACCCTAGTCCTTTGGCAGGATTCCAGCCCCAACCACCGTTCCAAGCATTACTACGATGCTAATAATAGTAAATGAAAGTATCTTTACTTTTTTCATAATCTTATCTCCCGAAAAGAACAATGATTACTTGGCTCATCCAAGCAATTCAACGTTAGTATAGCGAAGTATGTCTTATTTGTCAAGTGCAAAATAAAATAATATATCAAAAGTAATTTTTCATTGTAGAGAAAGAAAGGTATAATAGACGTGTATTTAATAGAGTAAAATAATATTATGAAAGGAAGGTTTTGTCAGAGTTGTGGTATGCCGATAAACAAAGACCCTGAAGGTGGTGGTACAGAGATCAATGGATCAAAAACAGAAAAGTTTTGTTCTTATTGCTACAAGAATGGAGAGTTCTTTATGAGAGATGAAATTGATACACCACAAAAAATGCAAAAAATGTGTATAAGTAAAATGAAAGAGCAAGGTATGAACGGCATGCTTGCATGGTTATTCACACGCGGCATTCCACAGCTTGATCGTTGGAAAAAATAATATTACTTTAAATATTATGAAGATTATAAAATATGGTGTCGTCGGAATTATCTTTGTAGGTATCGGTATATCTTTGGCTGGAATGTACAAATTTAACTATCTCTCTGGCAAAGATGGTGCTGATGTTGATAAAGATAAAATCATAACAATGCATACAATAAAGTCATTTGAGGAGTGTACTGATATTCTTGGTGCTCAAATTAATGTTAAAAAATTACCTCATATTTGCATTACACCAAATGGAGAAAAATTTGAAGGAGTCCTAGCAAACGGTCTCGGTGAACAGGACTTGATCTTTAATGGTCATGGACTGAATATTGAAGATTTGAATGATCTTAAGGAGAGACAATTATATGCTGGCAAAATGATATATCTTACAGCAATGAATGGGAGTGCTCTTCATGGAAAGTTAGATACAGAAATGTTTGGTTGTGATGATAAGATTATTGGTGTAGAGATTTACGGTGAAACAACGCCAGAACAAGCATTGAAAGCAATGTTTGATAATAATGATTATGACGTGGACAGTGGTATGTACAATGTGTTTGATAGTTCTCAGTTGATAATCGATTCATTGGATGTTAATGGTGGTCTTGCAACTGTAAAACTATCTGGAACGCTTGTGACAAGTGGCATGTGTGATGATCCGCGTGTAGGTGAGCAAATCAATCAGACGCTTGTGCAGTTTGATACAATCACTGAGAGTATAGTATTTATCAATGGAGAAAGCATAGGATCTTTTCTGTCAGAAAAAGAGTAGTCCTAGTATCATAATTTTTAGCTGGTAAGTAAGGAGATATAATGTGGTGGGGTGGTGTGAGGGGGAGGGGAGCGCATAAATAAACTTTGCATTTTTTTGTAAAGAAGAGGATAATAGAAGTATAAATATTATGATGAACGTTATGAAAAACATGCGTATGAGGAACTTTGCTCTCATGGGGCTAGTGGCAGGTGTCGTGATTTTAACTGGCTGTGGGGAGAAAATTCAGCAACTTAAGGACGCAAAGGATAGTGCTACTTCTGCTATAGAGAGCGGTAAAGCGGTAGTAGACGCAGGAAAAGAGATGGCTGATGGTGGCGAAGGATTGGTAGGAGGATTGAGAGGTATGATGAAGGGTGATGCATCACTTAAGTGTACTACAACGGAAGATGATGAAGGATGGGTGACATACACCAATGGTAAAAGTTTTCGATCTGAGGGTGTTGAAGAAGGAAAGGAAATGAATGTGCTTTTTGTAGATGGAATAATGTATACTTGGGATACTATGACAAAGAAAGGTATGCAAATGGAGAAAAAGTGCATAGAAGATTTTCAAAAGAACTTGGGTATGGATGGACCTTCCGTAGGTGATGATTTTGGAAATGATTTTTCATTTAAAAATTTGGAGAAAGAAGAATCGGCTGGCAAGGTAAAGTGCGTGCCGTCTACAAGTGCAGATTTTTCCATACCAACTGATGTAGAATTCACAGATCAGTGCAAGATCATGAAGCAACAAATGTAAAGATTGCAACAACAATAGGTATTCCCTATATAGAAAAAATAAAAAATCACGTTGTTGGACGTAATTTTTGACTTATCATTTATACTGAACAATGGAATGCTGTGGACCTCAATTATACTGTGATAAAATACGTTATTTTGTACGGTCTGTTGCAAATTACATGAACGATATTGTAAAAATTAATCAAAATTATGCAGAGGGAGAGTTTGTATTAAAAATATAATTGTTAAATAAAATATTATGTACAAAGACATTATTTCCTATAAGCTCGCCGACGGCGTCAGTGAAGAACGCCTACTCAAAATTGCACAGGATATTATTGAGAGTTGGATGTGTAAACAGAATGGCTTTGTAAAATGGGAAATTCATCGTGCAGAAGATGGGGTGTATACAGATATCGTGTACTGGGAAAACAAGGATAGTGCAAAAAAAGCAGAAGAAGCGATGAAAGACATTCCTAATGCTGCTGACTGGTACGCTTGTTATGATATGAGTTCTATCTCTTCACAAAAACTAATACGAATTGGATCGTTTAAATAAATATTTATGAGCATAAATAATCAGATCAATTATATCGAGTTTTATACTACAGACCTTGTGCGGACAAAAGAGTTTTACAGGGCTGTGTTTGGGTGGAGGTTTGAGGATTATGGATCAACATATGTCGCAATCACAAATGCTGGCGTAGAGGGTGGTTTTGAACAGCGAGAGAGTATCGCTCAAGGTGGCGCACTTGTCGTGCTGTATCATGATGATCTGCCTGCTGTGAAAGAACGCATTACAGAGCATGGTGGCAAGATCGTGAAGGACATTTTTTCTTTTCCTGGTGGTGAGCGATTTCAATTTCTTGATGATAGTGGTAATGAGCTTGCGGTATGGGTAAAAAAATAATATGAAATTACAGACACTCGTTCCACCACCTGTCTGGGCACTGATAATCATAGGTGGAATGTATGCTCTGCACATAACGCTACCGCTCTATGTTTTTTCATCGTCCTTTTTTTTCGATGGCTGGCATGGCGTTGATTGTCGCAGCGATTGCTCTTGATCTGTAGTCAATAGGTCTTTTTTTCTTGCAGAGAACTACAGTAAATCCACTGACTCCATCTGTAACGCAGCATCTTGTCGTGCATGGACTCTATCGGTACACGCGTAATCCGATGTATGTAGGGCTGCTTATCATTCTTTTCGGATGGGGATTGCGATTGGGAAGCGTGAGTCCGTTTGTTCTGATCCCATTTTTTGTATGGATTATTACTACGCTACAAATCCTGCCAGAAGAAAAAGTACTTTTAGAAAAATTTGGTAGTGATTACGAGAAATATTGCAAAAGAATACCTCGATGGTTATAATGTATAAATTATGAAAAAAATAATTATTGGAATTAGTTTGATTGTCATAGGCGGCGGTTTTTCTGTGTGGTTTGTTCTGTATAATCCATCCTTTTTGCCACAGGAAAGATTGGAAAAAAGATTAGTGCAAAATGGCATTGTAAATCAAGATGCTCTCTATGCACACGTACAATATCTCACAGAGATTACACCACAAAGAAACGCAAAAAATGTTGATGTACTGAATCGTGCATCATCATATATTGAGCGGAAATTCAAAAATACTGGTTGTAGTATGGAGATACAGTCGTACAAGGTGAATGATGTGATGTATAAAAATATCATATGTTCTTTTGGTGTTGAATACGGTGAACGCGTGATTATTGGAGCACATTATGATGTGCACTATGATGATAATCCTGGTGCAGATGACAATGCTAGTGGTGTTGCTGGTATATTAGAGATTGCACGATTGCTTGGTGAAAAAAATGAATCAAACCATCGTATCGATGTAATTGCGTATACATTGGAAGAATTAAATCATTTTCGACAGAGCACAATGGGAAGTATGATGCATGCAAAAAAAAGCACGAAAGGAAAATCAAAATATCAAACTTATGATTTCTGTAGAAATGATTGGATATTTTTCTGATGCGCCTCATTCGCAGAAATTTCCAGTTGGTGCATTGCGATACTTTTATCCAGACGTAGGAAATTTTATCGCTGTTATTGGTCAAGTGACTGATCGCCATATTGTGCGTGACGTGAAAGATCTTATGAGATATTTTGGTATGGAAACGTATTCGTTCAATGCCCCACGTTCTTTGGGAAGTATTAATTTTTCAGATCATGCGTCATATTGGGATTATGATTTTCCTGCTGCTATGGTTACAGACACAAGCTTTCTCAGAAACCCGCATTATCATAAATCGACAGATACTATTGACACACTGAATTTTGGAAAAATGCGAGAAACAGTGTATAGTTTGTACAATGTCGTACTTAGTTATTAGTATATTTTTATTGTATAAAAAAATAAATACGATAAGTAAACGTGCATCATATTAGTGAGAAATAGAATAAAAACTTTGCACAGAAAAGATGATATGTGTTAGCATACACTGTATTTCTTGTGGGAGATAAAAAAGATTGACGTCATAGGTGTTTTTGCATCATTAGAAAAGTTATATATACATCATTTGATATAATATGCACAGATATCACGCTCAAAAAATCTATGGCACAACAGTATTTGTTTTTGTCGTACTAATCGCAGGACTTGTGTGGTATGTGGTGCACTGGCGTGTATTTGTCGTGTATTTGGTTGCGGTAAATAGCGTGACGTTTTTTCTCTACTTCTGGGACAAACTCATTGCGTCAACCACACTGCTGCGTGTACCAGAAGTTGTATTACAACTCCTAGCCTTTGCCGGTGGTTCACCAGCAGGGTTACTTGCTCAAAAACTTTTCCGTCACAAAACACAAAAAATGCGTTTTCAGATATTATTTTGGATAATCATTTTGGCTCAAGTGAGTATTTTAGGCTATTTCTCGTATTTGCAAAGAGAAGTGATGTAATGATAGATACTCTCATTGCATAATATCTCTTTTTTTGCTATAGTAAAATTCCATGCATTGTTTTTTAACAAAAAAGGTGAATATGATGAGCGATTTAACTCTTCGTGTCAAAAAAATTGAGGACAAAGTGAGTGAACTGGAAATGAGAAAGCTTGAACAAGGTGATAGTGTCATTCAAAATCTCTATGGAGTTGCTAATAGGATCGATAGCCGTACAGTGAGTATGCAATCTGATATCGCAGAAATTCGAAAGTCAAATGATCGTCTTGAAAAAGATGTTGTAGAGATCAAGGGCGACATCAAGGGAATCAATGATATACTCAAAGAAAAATTGGGATAGTAAATATCTCAACAGTATAGCAAAAGCAGTGCAAAAATGTACTGCTTTTTATTATAGTTATTACAAAATAGGATTAGCCTCTTTGTATAAAAATGATGGAAGTGATAAAATGGCTTAGCCACGCTCGTTTTGTGAAAGTTCAAAGATATGATCTTTGACGATCTGGCGGATGCGGTTATAAAAAAATAAATAAATTACGAGATTGAGAAGGGAGAAAATACCAAAGAAAATCAGGAGATTGATAGAGTAATTATGTGCATTAAAAAGGACTTCGACCATTGGTGCTGCAATAGCGAGTTTGATAAGGAACTCGATGTTAAGGTGGTGCGTTTTGGCATACGACATGAGGATACGATATGCCTTGACGAGAACAATTGTAAAAGCGATGGTATGAAGGAGGTTTTGCTCTATAGCAAGGTCAATGCCTGAGCGTAAATTTTGTAATTTAAAGATTTCAGAAATACCAAAATAGAAATCCATGAGATCTCGTGCAAGTGTCACAAGCATATAACCTACAAGAATAACTGCAACGGAATAAACAAAGAGAGAGACAATTTGATCTAAGAAGTAGCGGGATTCCTCCGCAATCTCATTGCTAGAGATGTGATTGTCATGATTTTTATCGAGTATCATATTTTTGTATTTAGCATATATCCATTGTGACACAGAAAGAGAAAAACGACAATATGTTGCAAAGACGTTACGATATGCGATATACTGTAAGATATAATAATAAAATATACTACATGCTGTGTCCCTTTTGTAAAACATCACAACATACAAAGGTTATTGATTCACGTACTGTCAAAGCAGGGCGTGTTGTGCGTCGTAGACGTGCGTGCTTTAAATGTGAGGAGCGATTTACAACATATGAAGAAATCGAAATATCACGTTTAAGCATCATTAAGCGTGATGGTACGCATGAGCGTTATAGTCGCAAAAAAATCGAAGATGGATTGCGTCGTGCGTTGCAAAAGCGTCCAGTTTCAGAGGAACGATTACAAAAACTCCTTGTCGCAATTGAGTCTGATATCCAACCAACACGAAAGCAGACAATGAAAAGCCGTCTTATTGGTAAAATTGTTATGAATCATCTGCGTGATATTGACGATGTTGCATTTATCCGCTTTGCGAGTGTTTATAAAGCAGTGGGGTCAGTAGATGGTTTTCGTAAGGTAATCCAAGAAATTATGCGTGAAGAGGAAGGATAAGATAAATAACAAATTTGCAGAAGTGCTTCAGAATCATTTTCCTCTGGTTTGCAAATACATGAATACACAAGAGTAGGCTGCTTGCAATGAGAGAGTAATTGTGTATAATAGAAAGAGATCCGATGATGCAGAAGACAACTGCGGAGGAAAGAGAAGAAATCCTTAAAAAAGGAAAGTAAAGCTCTTCGGTTGATGCTCGTAATCGTATCACAAGAGGCTTGCTTTTTGTAAGCGAAGTAGGGTGGTACCACGATTTTAGGATCGTCCCTATATATTTCCACACAAGTATTTTTTTGTGGAAATATATAGGGATTTTGTATTTTTTGGAGAGTATTGGTGAATCTCCCAAAGAGTCTATCTATAATTTTTTTCAAAAGTAAGTATTATGCAATATCGAACACACACAAGTGCTACAATCACAAAGGATGATATTGGTGGAGAGGTGATGCTTTCTGGATGGGTGCACAGCCGTCGTGATCACGGTGGCATTATCTTTATTGATTTACGAGATCATGACGGGATTACCCAAGTAACATTTGACCCTCGTATCAATAAGGAAGCTCATAAGGAGGCAGAATATCTTCGCAGTGAGTGGGTTGTCACTGTCACAGGGACAGTTACTGCACGTCCAGCGGAAATGGTTAATGCAAAATTAGCGACAGGTGCAGTTGAGATTGCGACGCAGACATTAACGGTTCTCAATATGTCAAAAGTACCACCATTTGATATTACCGACGAAAAATCAGAGGAGTCCAATGAGAATTTACGTCTCAAATACCGCTACCTAGATTTGCGTCGCAAAAAAAATCAAATACTTTTGGCAAAAAAAGCAAAATTTATCCAAGCAATGCGTCATTATTTTATAGAGCAAAATTTTACAGAAGTGCAGACGCCAATTTTAGGAGCGTCTTCACCGGAAGGCGCACGCGATCTCTTGGTGCCATCACGGTTACATGAAGGTATGTTTTATGCATTACCACAAGCGCCACAACAATTCAAGCAACTCTTGATGATTGGTGGTGTTGATCGATATTTTCAAATTGCACCGTGTTTTCGTGATGAAGACCCTCGTAAAGATCGTCATTATGGTGAGTTTTATCAATTGGACATGGAAATGAGTTTTGTGACACAAGCAGACATTTTTGCGATGATGGAGCCTCTTATGCGTGACCTGACAGAAATGTTTAGCGAGAAAAAATTGATGGATAATGCTTTTGTGCAGATCCCGTGGCGTGAAGCAATGAATACATACGGTAGTGATAAACCGGACTTGCGCTTTGACTTCAAAATTGTAAGCGTGACAGACATGGTCGCAGACAGTGAATTTGGTGTTTTTGCTGGGTCAGTGAAGGGTGGTGGCGTCGTACATGCTCTCAAGATTGATGGTGGCGCACAGTTCTCACGAAAAGAGATTGACGCTCTCACAGTACTCGCACAAAGCAAAGGTGCAAAAGGCTTGGCATATATCATCATTAGAGATGATGGGTCATTACAGTCTCCAATCGTGAAGTTTCTAGGGGACGCGCTTGCTGCAGAAATTGTGACATCTGTAGACGCACAATCTGGTGATATCATCTTTTTTGGCGCGGATGATTGGCGGGTAGTATGTGAATCATTAGGCATTGTGCGTGACACGTGCGGTGACAAACTGGGATTCAAGGATACAACACGAGCATCATGGGTATGGATCACAGATTTTCCAATGTATGATTATTCTGAGATCGAAGAAGGAAAGATTGATTTTTCACACAACCCATTTTCGATGCCACAAGGAGGACTACGGGATTTAGAGGAAAAGGACCCACTTGATATTATTGCATATCAATTCGATCTCGTTTTGAATGGATTGGAAATTTCCAGTGGTGCTGTGCGTAACCATAATCCTGAAATCATGTATAAGGCGTTTGAGATTGCAGGCTATAGCAAGGAAAATGTTGATGCAAAATTTGGTCATATGATTACGGCATTTACCTATGGTGCTCCACCACATGGAGGGAATGCTCCTGGGATTGATCGGTTGTTTATGGAACTTACTGATAGTAACTCGATACGGGACATCTACGCGTTTCCAAAAGATGGGCAAGGACGTGATGTAATGCTTGATGCACCAAGTATCATCGATAAGACTCAACTTGCAGAGATGCACATCAAGGTAGTAAAAGACTGAGATGAAAACGATTGTTCTCACGTTAATCAGAGTCTATCAGAAGACGCTGTCGCTTGATCACGGGATACTATCATGGCTTTATAGTGAGCGTCTTTGTCGTTATCACCCAACATGTTCACACTACACTTATACGGCAATTGAGCGTTTTGGTGTTGTGCGTGGCAGTTGGATTGGACTTAAGCGTGTTGCGCGCTGTCATCCGTGGCACGAAGGCGGCTTTGATGAAGTACCTAATGAGATTATCCACAGAAAAGATCACAAAAAATCTTGACCATGGAGAGATAACCGTTTATTATGAAGTATAGAGTACGCGTCTGCATCTTGTTCTTTTTCTCATTTTGGAGAGTTGTATCATGACATTTCTTTATACACAACAATTCCGTAAGCAAATCTACAACAAAAAACTTTACAAAAGCACACGCCAACGTGCGTCGACACATTTTTCTAGAAAGAAAAAATAATCCATTACACTACATTGACAGCCGACTCATTGTGCTGTCTTTTTTTATAAAAATAAATTTTTATAAGCGCTTGACAAAATCTTTTCTTTTTGCTATACTTATTTTTTATATCTAAGCATCGGAAAGAGTTTATGGCACATCACAAAACACGGATTATACAAACATTGTTAGCGTTTTCGATTACTGGTATTTTTGCAACTATTTTTTTTGTTACGGTTCCTGTACAGGGCATTCGTAGTGATGTTTTGATACTCTCTGAACGAGAAGCATATCCGTCAGACACGATAACCGCTGTCGCAAAGAGTCTCTTGAAACAAAGTGATTTCAACGAATACTCTATGGATGTCACTAATGTTGTTGGTAGTAATGTGTTGACATATACAACATATGGGCAAACATTTACACATGCGCAAAAAGGACAAGTACGTGCAATTCGTAATATCGAGATTGCGATTCTCAAAAATCTTGGTGTTACAAATCGCGCAATTACATTTCGTACGATTGGAGAGCCGTATCCTATGCTTCGCGCTCCAATGATTGTTGGACTCTTGATACTCTCTGCTGTACTTGGGACATTGCTTTCTTCATTAATTATGTCATTTGTGAAAATAGAACAGGGAAGTGGTTCATCATTACGACAAGGCTACACGAGATCAGAATTTCTTACAAACGAAAATATTCAGCACATCAACCCACTTGATTCTCTCGATAATCGTATTCAGAGCAATGATGAAGAGGTCCTTGATGTGCAAAGAGAGGTAGCATTTCAGGAATCAGATGAAATTTTGATGCCGCGTGACACGCATGACAATAAAGAGATTAAAACAAATATTGCAGAAGAAGATGTAGAAAGCAACGAAGTTTCTCAAAAAGTTGTCTTTAATAGGAATGCTACCGCTGTCGTGCCGAGCAACCTTCCTATTGTAGAAATTCCTGAAGAAAAGCCATCTCTCGAAAAAGAATCTGAAGCAACTGATGTTGCAGAGAAAATGACAGAAGTTGAAAAAAATGTTCTTGATCATGATATTAGAAATATCGTTGGCGAACCAACACAGGAAGACCTCAAAAAACGACTCAATCAATTATTGAATGGAGGTCTCTAAAGAGAATATTTTTAGCGAGCCAAAAGCCACTCCTCGTGAGTGGTTTTTGGCTGTTTGTAAAAAATCTGGTAAAATGGAAAATATAATGCATGTAGAAAAAACAACAATTGAGGGTCCACTTATTATAACGCCATCTGTCCATGGTGATGATCGTGGTTTTTTTGTGGAAAATTATCAGGATGAACGTTATCGTGACATTCTTGGTGTGGAGCATATATTTGTGCAAGATAATCTTTCACGATCACAGAAAGGTGTCTTACGCGGATTGCATTATCAAAAGGAACCACATGCGCAAGGAAAGCTTATTAGTGTGCTACATGGAAAGGTCTTTGATGTTGCGGTCGATGTTCGTCCGAAATCAAAGACATTTGGACAATGGGTGAGTGTATATCTAGAAGCACCAAAATATACCGACATTGGATGGACATGGGAACAATTTTGGATTCCGCCAGGATTTGCACATGGTTTTCTTGCACTAGAGGATGATACACTTTTTACATATAAGTGTACAGACTTTTACGCACCAGAACATGACGCTGGACTTGCATGGGATGATAATCTTATCAACATCACATGGCCGGATATCGGGATGCATCCACTTGTCTCAAAAAAAGACATGGTGCATGATAGTATAAATACGATAAAGTAAGACTACATTTATGAAACTGCTCGTAACAGGTGGCGCTGGGTTTATTGGAAGTAATTTCATTGATCATATCCTCACAAAATATCCTACGTATGAAGTTATCAATATCGATCTTTTGACATACGCAGGCAATATCGCCAATTGTCAAAAATGGGAGCGTGACGCACGGTACACCTTTGTTAAAGGGGATATTTGTGATACAAAGCACATCAATCAGTTAGTCGCTGATGTTGATATGGTTGTTCACTTTGCAGCAGAATCGCATGTAGATCGTTCTGTTTTAAGTGCATCTGAATTTGTCCGCACAAATGTCATCGGGACACAAGTTCTCCTTGATGCAGCACTGCGTGCTGGCAAAAAACGATTTCATCATATTTCAACAGATGAAGTTTTTGGGCATTTAGGTGCGGATGAGGCGCCTTTTACAGAAGAAACGCCATATGATCCTAGTAGTCCGTATAGCGCTTCTAAGGCTGCGTCAGATCATTTTGTACGCGCATATTACCGTACACATGGATTGCCTATAACGATTTCTAACTGTACCAACAACTATGGACCTTTTCATCATCCTGAAAAATTAATTCCACTTGCAATTACACGTATGATCATGGGCAAAAAGGTGCCGATTTATGGTACTGGCACACAAGTGCGCGATTGGCTTCATGTTAGTGATCATTGTCGTGCAATTGATCTCATTATTCACAAAGGCATAATCGGTGAAACTTATGGCGTCGGTGGTAACAATCAACCATCAAATCTTGATCTTGTTAAAAAGTTGATTACACTATTTGGTAAAGAGCCTGGGGATGTCATTGAATATGTCACAGATCGTCCCGGACATGATTTTCGTTATGATATTGATTATAGCAAAATTAACAAAGAGCTTGGGTGGGCGCCGTCTGTAATGCTTGATGACGGGCTTGCGCAAACGGTTACATGGTACAAAGAACATGAAGCGTGGTGGCAAGCGATCCTATCAGGAGAGTATCAAAAATGCTACGAGAATAATTATGGTGATAAGTACGTGGAGAGAGAATGAGAATGATACAGAAATCTAAATGTATGCATGCAGGATACTTAGAAATTAATATTTTTTTATGAAAAAAACGCTCAAAAAACAAGATGCTCATGTCTACAAGATTACTCAAGGAGAAAAAAAACGACAGAAGGAAGGGTTGGAACTCATCGCATCAGAGAATTATGTGTCAGATGCAGTTCTTGAAGCGCTAGGAAGTGTCATGACTAATAAATACGCTGAAGGTTACCCAGGAAAACGTTATTATGGAGGGCAAGAATTTATGGATAAAATTGAGATCCTTGCAATAAAACGTGCAAAAAAACTTTTTGGAGCGGAACATGTAAATGTGCAACCACACTCAGGAGCTCCGGCAAATATGATTGTTTATAGTGCGCTTCTTGCACCTGGAGACACGGTGCTCGGTATGGATCTTGGGCATGGTGGACACCTTACGCATGGTCATCCTGTGACACTTTCTGCACAGATCTACAACTTTGTACGCTATAAGACGACAAATAGTGGCACAATTGACTATGATGCTTTGCTAAGAATGGCAAAGAAACACAAACCAAAAATGATTTTAGCTGGATTTAGTGCGTATTCTCGTAACCTAAATTACAAAAAATTTCGTGATATTGCAGATGAGGTCGGCGCGCTGCTCATGATGGATATGGCACATATCGCAGGACTTGTTGCTGGTGGAGTACTTGTGAATCCTGTGAGGTACTGTGATGTCGTCACCAGTACGACACACAAGACACTTCGCGGTCCACGTGGAGGACTGATTTTGTGCAAACAGGAACACGCAAAAGCCATCGACAAAGCCGCATTTCCAGGCTTTCAAGGCGGTCCTCATATGAATAATATCGCTGCAAAAGCCGTTGCCTTTGGTGAGGCACTGAAACCATCTTTCAAAACCTACGCACAGAAAATTATTGAAAACGCACAAGCAATAGAGCGTGAGCTCAAAAATCATGGCTTTCACATTTGTTTCGGCAAGACACAAAATCACCTTCTGTTGATTGATGTTGTCAAGAGTAAAAATATGACAGGGAAGCAACTAGAAAACGTTCTTGATGAGATTGGCATTACACTCAATAAAAACATGATACCCGATGATACGCGAAGTCCATTTGACCCTAGCGGTATTCGCCTCGGCGTGCCTGCTGTCACAACACGTGGTATGGGGAAGCGAGAGATGAAAAAAATTGCCCAGTGGATTAATACGGCCTGTGACTACCATGATGATAAACGCGTCATTGTAGAACTCCGCAAAGAAGTAAAGACTCTCTGCAAAAAATTCCCATTGTATAAATAGATGAAGCGATGAAATAGCATGGAACTTTTAGAATTTTTGAGACAATTTCGAGCTGGCGGATATGCTATCTTTGATTTAGTCGTATCATTTGTTGGCGTGTATTTGCTTGCACCACGGATTACAAGATTGGCTCTCAAGATAAATATCGTAGTGCCGAAAAAAAATTGGTTGTTTTTAGTTTTGCCTATTGGCATCCTATTGCATCTCATTTTTGGTACGATAACGCCGATGACGAATGATTTTATAGATTTACATGGTCACTATCTCTTAAAAATAGTAGTTGTAACACTCTTTTTTATTGGTATGACAGGTATAAAGAAGAAGCATCTCTCATTATAAAAAAATACAGTGATCCATTTACTTTGATTGGAGCTGAAGTGCTAAGCGAAACTAAGGAGTCTTTCGCGCGAACAAGTCTTCCTTGACTTACTCTTAATGAGTCGTGAGAAAAGGGACTTGTTTTTTCTGTTCGGTGTTTTATTGAAAAATATGGTGAGGAACTCTCGAAAATGGATTATAGTATAGCAAAGCTCTTGTCTTAAAGGATATTTTGACGTACTATATGAGTGTAGGTTAAATGATATATTTTGCATTTTATACACTACGAACTAACCATTTATGAGCTATTTATGAAAGGTATCATACTCTCTGGTGGTTCTGGGACGCGTCTGCGACCACTGACTACGATGACAAGCAAACAACTTCTCCCGGTTTACAATAGGCCGATGATTTATTATCCTCTCAATACGCTTCTCAGAGCGGGGATTATGGATATTCTCATCATTGTAGCGCCAACACATGCTGGAAACTACTTGAATCTTTTGGGTTCCGGAAAAGATTTTGGGGCACGTTTTACGTATGAAATTCAAGATGAGCCAAAAGGTCTTGCAGAAGCATTTATCATAGGTGAGTCATTTCTTGATAATGAATCTGTCACCATGATTTTGGGGGATAATATTTTTGCAGATGATTTTTCAGAAGAAATTAAAGGTTTTAAAAGTGGCGGTCGGATTTTTGCAAAAAAAGTGGATGATCCAAAGCGCTTTGGTGTAGTTGAGTTTGATGACGATATGAGAGTGCTTTCCATTGAAGAAAAGCCAGAAAATCCAAAGAGTAATTATGCAATCCCAGGGCTTTATATTTTTGACAATCGTGTGGTACAATTTGCAAAGGAGGTTATGCCAAGTGAGCGTGGTGAAATCGAAATCACGGAGCTTCACAATCGTTACCTTGTGCATAATGAACTTGATGTTCGCATGGTAGAAAATGAATGGATCGATGCTGGTACACATGATTCACTCCTCGACGCAAGCATTCTCGTGCGAGAGAAGTTGCAAGATAATATGATTATTTAGTTTACCCCCCCCTCCTAAATATACATAAACCATCAATAAACAAACTTTATGCAAAAGATTAGAAAAGCAATTTTACCAGTG
>JAUZSW010478835.1:1802-17532 GCA_034780735.1 Hyalogyrina grasslei
TTCATTGAAAAGATACTGTTCTAATCAAGTAGAAGTTCGATGGAATAAAGTTTAGGGGCTAGATTAAAAATTCGCCAACATAAATAAGTGTAGCTCACGGGTTTAAGTGTAGCTCACGGGTTACAGTAACTCACAAAATCTAAATCTATCCGGCGAGAGAGCAGAAATAGGAGTAACTGCTCGCATATACTCTGATACTTTTGGCTTTTTATATAGGGTTAGTTTTGGTGCAGAGATAGTGTAATTAAAAGGTTAGCTAAGTATTTAGTAGCCAAGAAACTAATGACCAGGAAGGGGATGATGAATTTAAACAATACAGAAGTTGTTGAAAAAACACTTGAAGCTCCAAGCGTCCATGAACATTGGAAGAAGGAGTATCGTACTCAGGAGAATGAGAGGTTTTATGAGCTTGCCTTTGACCGAATTGTAAAAGAGTTCCAACTTACTGATAATATGATAGTGCTTGATACAGGTTGCGGAACTTGTGCGCATTCAATCCGTTTAGCTAAACGAGGGGCGAGTGTACTCGCCACAGATTTCTCCCAAAGTGTTTTGGATATGGCCTTAAAGAACTTGAAAGAGAACGGTGTCGAGGGGAAAGTTCAACTACAAAAAGAAGATATGTTATCACTAAGCTTTCAGAGTGACTCCTCTGATCGAATCGTTTGCTGGGGTGTTTTAATGCATATTCCAGATATAAAAACGGCAATCTCAGAACTCTCTAGAGTACTGGTCCACGACGGTATTCTTGTCTTGAGCGAGGGAAATCGATATTCACTTGATTCACGCATCATGCGTGTGCTCAGAAGGGCTTTTGGAAGAGAGACGGCGACGCTTAAAAAGACGGCTGCGGGAAATGAATTTTGGGAGACCTCACCTACAGGTGCTCTTATGACGCGACAAGCGGATATTCAATGGATTATCAAAGAGTTTCAGAGACATGGCGTAATCTTGAAAAAACACCTTCCAGGTCAATTTACCGAAATGTACACAAGAATTCACTGGGCGCCACTAAATAGCATGATACATTGGTTCAATCGATTTTGGTTTGACAAAGTTGAGAAGCCGTTCATGTCATTCGGGAACGTCTTAATATTTGAAAAAAAATATAAGAACTCATAGTTCTGAATTCGGTAGTTACAATTATTATTAATAATGTAGATGTAATAATTATCTTAAGCGGGCTTTCCTTCCTATTGTAGAACACCTAATTTTTCACATAGCAAGATCGGGATGTTGTTTAAATAGACGACTGATACGGTTTGAAGTATGCCTAGATAGCTTGAAGAAAAACGCTTTTGGTAGAAAGCTTACGATCGAAAGATATATTCGCAATTGAGGTAAAAGTGACCTTTTTTTTAATCTTGATTTCAATTGTATTGATTCTTATTCGTCCACAGGACTATATACCTGGACTTCAAGACTCATCGATTGTTAACTTTGCGTTAATAGCTACGAGCTTGTCTTGGGCTGCCGGTTTACGTCAAAAACTAGATTTTCCTCAAGTTCCAATTTTATTAGCGTTCGTAGGTTGTATGGCTATATCTGTTCTAAAAAGTGATGGAGCAGGCGATGTTTGGGATGATCTGATGAAGTTTTTCCCTTCAGTAATGTTATTTATTTTTATTGCAACTATAGCGACTTCTCAATCTCGAATTACGACGATTATGGATTTGATCGCAGTGTGTGCCTTTATCATTGCAATTCATTCTATTCAACAATACAAGAATGGAGTAGGTTGGACTGGGTTGGAAGTCTTGATTGAGCACGATATAAAGCGGATACGTTATTTGGGCATATTTAATGATCCGAATGACTTGGGTTTGTTGTTAGTAACATCACTTCCGATTATTTTCTATTGGCTTGAAAAGGCGGATAGTGTACCCGCTAACATTATATATTTATGTGTACTAGGCGTCCTCCTCTATGGAATCTATTTAACAAATTCTAGAGGTTCAATGATGGCGACAGGTGCAATTCTACTGTTAGTATTTTGGCGTCGTTACGGATCTATGAAAGCACTTGTCCTTGGAGGTGTTGGCGGCTCAGCGGCATTGGGTGTTTCATCGAGGCTTTCGACTTTGGAGGTAGGCGAAGAATCTGCTTGGGAGCGGGTTTACGCATGGGACGAAGGCATTTACATGATGCTAGATAGTCCTCTGTTTGGTGTGGGGTATCAGAATTTTGACCAGTTATATTACCTTACTGCGCACAACTCTCTGATTCTTGTATTAGCAGAAACAGGTCTTATCGGATATACACTCTGGTTTACATTCGTCGGTTCCATCTTTTTCCTCTTATGGACGATTATTAACCTTCAGCAATCAATATCAATAGAAGACATGAGCATTGATGAGGCTGAATCTTGGCAGGAGTACCAGAAAATTGGATGGGCCTTATTTTTATCTTTAATAGCCTATCTAATTACAGGTTTTTTTCTAAGCCAAAGTTATATTGTTTATGTATTTATAATATATGGTGTGATTTTGGGATATTACCACCTAGGTCGTAACGAATATGAGTTTGTTCCCCAACAGAAGCTGGGCATGTCTGAACTAGCCAATTGGGTTGTTTATTCAGCGCTAAGTGTAATTGGGTTGTTTATTATGGTTAAAATGTTGATTAAGTTGGCGGTTTAAAGGTGTCATATCGAAAAAAAGTCCTTGGTAACAGTTTTTTTTATGGTCTAGCCGGATATCAAGAGACTATCGTCGGAATGCTTATTTCGATATTGGTAGCTAGGCAACTTGGCGCTGAAAATTATGGGCGGTATAGCCTAATGATGTGGTTTGTAGCATTTGGGGTTATGCTCGCATCTGGGGGGGTAGTGACCTCTATTATAAAGTTTATTGCCGAACAGAAAGATAAAAAAGGTAAATACACTATACCTTCTATAGTTAAGTATAACTTAAATATTCTATATTTTAAGATTCCATTTTCTATAGCAATTATCGCAGCGTTACTATTGATTATTGAAAATCGGTTGCCTGCTGATAATACAAGGTTTCTATTTTGGATTGTATTGATAGCTGTTTTTCCTAAAGCACTGCAAGCCTTTTATACATCAGTATTAAAAGGAATGGAGAGCTTCAAAAGTATATTCTTACTCAACTCCATAGTAACTCCCGTTAATTTATTCGCCGTAATTTTCGTGGTATGGATAGACGGCAGTATTACTTCCTTCGTGTATTTGTATCTTGGAGTAACGATTCTTTATTATTTGGTTTCAAACTATTTTGCAAAAAAAGAGGTGGGCGACTTAAGTCGAGAATTTGGCGTTAATAGTCTTGCTTCTAGTAAAGCTAATATGAATAAGCAGACTAAGTATTTATACTTGACCGCATTGCTTGGGTTTTTCGTTGATAGACAGATGGAAGTCTTTTTTCTGAGTATGCTAGCAACGTCTGAAGCTGCGGGATTTTACAATGTGGCATTTATGTTATCAATTTATTCGGTTGAGTTAATACCTGGTCTTTTAGTCGGTGTTTTACTTCCAGTAATGGCGAAATCAAGGATGGATAGTATGGAAGTCCAGGCATATAGGTATCGAGAGGTCGGTCGGTATTTGATGCTACTTACTGCACCCGTTATTGTATTTGTTGCTGCATATGCGGATGTAATTATTGAAATGTTATATGGGCAAGAGTATAAGGCGGCTGCTATGCCCTTAGCTGTACTTGTACTGGCGGCGGTACTCTCTCCTTTAGCCGGGCTAGCAAACAGTCTTTTAGTTAGTCACGAACGACAAAAGATGGTTTTGAAGCTAATTCTTATAGCGGCAGTATTGAATATAATTTTGGATTATATTCTAATTAAAATGTTTGCTTTAACTGGAGCGGTCATCGGCTTCTCAGTGATTAAGTTAGGACTTTCAGTTTTACTCTTAGCGTTAGCATCTAAACTTGTAAGAACAAGTTTAGACTATAATTATTACCTCAGGGCATTATTGTTAGCTTTCCTTTCGGTTGCTCCTCTGATGTTCGTCAAAAGTATTGCGGTTCCTTTTTTGATATTTATTTTAGCTGGGATTGTATTCACCTTAACCTATTTTATTTTCCTAGTTCAGTTTAGAATGTTAACGGGAGATGATGTTAAGATCTTACGTGATATTAGTGATAAACTTCCAGGGGGTATTGTCCTACAGACTGATCGACTATTTATATGGATGGAGAGTAGGAAATTATAAAATATTTCGATGAAAGAATCTATTAAGGCTATCGTAAAAAAAGGAGTAACATCCATTAAATGGAAGTATATTCCAAATGCAGTTTATTGTTTTAATTATCATAGAATCGGCGACTCTCTCAATACCCAGCATGACTCTGATATTTATTCATGTAACAACGAGGTATTTGAATCACACATTGAATTTTATAAAAAAAATTATGATTTAATTTCAGTCCATGATCTTGAAAATATAATTGATACTGAAGAGATTCCTAAAAGTAAGCTAGCATTGATAACATTTGATGATGGATATATTGATAATTATACAAATGCATATCAAATACTTAAAAAGAACGCAGTCCCAGCGGTATTTTTCGTCCCAACCTCCTATATTGGAAGTAAACTAATTCCTTGGTGGGATGAGATTGCTTGGATGGTTAGGAAAACTAGCTCAAAATCCATAAGAATTTCGCAATGGGAAAGTGTGATTAACATTGACAAAGATAATATTGAAGGAACTATAAGAACAGTGCTTCTAAAAGTAAAAAAAACAAAGAGAACTAAAATGGATGCCATTCTTGTGCAACTGAGAGAGGTGTTAGAATGTCAAATAGAAGGGAAAGAGCCCTTAGATAATTTATTTATGAATTGGGATCAATTAAGAGAAATGCAAAAAAACGGTATGGGGATAGGGTCGCATACCCATTCTCACGAGATACTTTCTCATATCAGTACAGAGCTTCAACTACAGGAGCTAGCTCAATCTAAAAAGATCCTTGAAAATGAGTTATATGATTCGATTTTGTCCTTTGCTTATCCCGTTGGAAGGAAGGGAACTTACACCAAAGAAACAATTGAGGCGCTTAAAGCATGCGGTTATAAACTGGCTTTTACTCAACTGTTAGGTATCAATACAAATCCTAAAGAGCAACGTTTTGAACTTCGAAGATTTCCCGTTGATGGAAATATCGAAGCAAATATGATTCCACAACTTGTATGTCTTAGTTAGGCGAGAATTATAAATGTCTTTATTTACTGCGGTGTCATTTATTTTACTTCTAATATTAGGCGTCATCATTGGTATGGAGGTGCAGAGGAAGAACCTTCATTTATGGATTAAATCCTGGGTTAGTAAAAATTGGAAAGAAACACATAGTAAACCCACACATATACTATTTTGTTTCGCTGATCATTTTGAACCACAGTGGGAAAAACCTTCGTATGAAACAGAAGTTAAACGCGTAGATCGATGGTGTAAAGATTACTTAAGTATAGCGAAAAGGCATATTGATTCTGATGGTCGCCATCCGATCCATAGCTTCTTTTACCCAGAGGAAGAGTATCGTAAGGAGCATTTAGATAAGCTTCAAGGCCTCTGCATGCAAGGTGTCGCTGAAATTGAGATACATCTTCATCACCACAATGATAATGAGAAGTCGCTACGAGAAAAGCTTAGCCGGTTTGTTCAAACCCTGTCGCAGCATCACGGTGCTTTAGCTACAAGTGACGTCACCGAAACGCCTGCTTTTGGTTTCATACATGGAGATTGGGCATTGGATAATTCGCGTAAGGATGGTAGTTGCTGCGGTATCAATAATGAACTTATTATCCTCAAGGAAATGGGGTGTTATGCTGATTTCACTTTACCATCCGCCCCTAGTGATACTCAGACTTCCAAAATAAATAGCATCTACTATGCCAAGGATGATCCTGAGCGGCCAAAATCTCATAATGCGGGTCGCGATGTGAGCGTTGACGGAGAAGAGTGGGGCGATCTTATGATTATTCAAGGTCCGCTTGGCTTAAACTGGAAAAATAGAAAATGGGGTCTTCTTCCTAGAATAGAGAATTCAGATATAAGTAAAACCTCTCCACCGACCAATCAACGAATCGATCAATGGATAGATGTGGGCGTACATGTAAAAGGTCGGCCTGAGTGGGTATTTGTTAAAGTTCACGCCCATGGAGCGGGTGAGCAGGACATGGATGTCTTATTGGGTCCCCCAATGGAAAATATGTTTTCTTATTTGGAAAAAACGTATTGTGATAACAAGAAAAAATTTCTCCATTATGTATCAGCTAGAGAAATGTATAACATTGCAAAAGCTGCTGAAGCTGGAGAAGCGGGGGATCCTAATAAATTTAGGGACTATATACTCTCACCACCCGAGAACTGCGTAACTGGAGCGTAAGGGTTGTGAAAGATCTGATTGTTTTTGGTGAGGATTGGGGCGCCCATCCAAGCAGCACGCAGCACTTGGTTAAACTGCTCTCGGAACAGCGAAAGGTCCTTTGGGTAAATTCTATAGGCCTTAGGCGACCACGTGTAAATATGTCTGATTTACGTCGTCTGATCATAAAATTTCGAGCATTACTAAATACTTCTGTTACTAATACTTCATCACCTCAGGCACTCCCGGTACAGGTTATTCAGCCGAAAGCAATTCCGTTACCGGGAAATCGACTCGCGAGGATATTAAACCGAATATTGTTATCTCGTTCGATTAAACCGTCAATTATTCGAAAAAATATTAAAAATCCAATTTTATGGATTTCCTTGCCCACCGCGGTTGATATGGTTGGAGAGCTCAATGAAAGTGCCGTTATCTATTACTGTGGGGATGATTTTGGTGCATTAGAGGGAGTTGATCATGGTCCAGTTTTGAAGTTAGAACAAGAGCTAGCATCTAAAGCAGATTTAATTTTGGTGGCAAGCCCGATTATAGGTAAGAAGTTTAACCAGGAAAAAACCCACGTAATTGCTCATGGGGTGGATTTTGAATTGTTTTCGCGGCAGGTTCCGCGCGCGCCAGAACTAATCGTTAATAGACCAGTCGCGGGGTTTTACGGTAGCCTTGCAAGCTGGCTGGATATTGATTTGATCTGCGACACTGCCAAACGTCTACCTAATTGGACGTTCTTAATGATAGGGACAGTAAGTACAAATATCTCTAGGCTACAAGCAACCTCAAATATTATATTGCTCGGTCCACGCAATCATACTGAACTTGCTTCCTACTCCCAATACTGGAATGCTTCGCTGCTGCCATTTCGCAATACAAACCAGATTAAGGCATGTAACCCACTTAAACTAAGAGAGTACCTAGCGGCAGGTAGTCCTGTAATAAGTACTGAGTTTCCTGCGCTCGATGGATATCGTGATTTAATCTCAGTCGTAAGAACGGCAGATGAATTTGCTGGCGCATTGGTTAGCTCTCTAGACGATAAAAATGAAAATAGGAATGCCCGCCAGGAGAGAGTCCAGGGCGAAAGTTGGGTTTCACGAGCTCAGACTGTGGCCAAGTTAATAGATAGCTTGTAAGGTTTTCGTTACCTCAACTAATTCTGGGGTGAGCAGATTGAGATTCAGCATTTTTACCCAAGGTCATTTTTTTCGGTGACCCAAAAGGCCCTAGCACCTCTTGGTGTGCTGTACATTATTTATTAGGCTAATAAACGCTCGTAGATCCGAATAAATTTCTTAGCTCGCTCTCTAGCCGAGAACTTTGGAAATAAGGAACTTTTTGCTTTACGGCCAGTCGTTATTAGATCCTTAGGTTTTGACAGAATTTCATTGAGTTTACTACTAAAGGTTTCAATATCACCTGGAGGTACTATCCATCCAGTTTCCTCGTCCACAATGACCTCGGATATCGCGCCGACCTCAGTTGAAAGAACGGGTTTTCCAAGTGCCATTGCTTCTAGCACAACATTGGGTAAACCTTCAGATAGAGAAGGTAGTACAAGTAAGTCAATGGCTTCGTAATAATCACGCATGTTTTTTTTGTGACCGTGAAAGAAGACTCGATCAGAAATATTGAGTTCTTGCGCAAGGAGTTTCAGTTTCGATAAGTCTTGACCATCCCCAACAAAAACAATAGAGGTGGCTTGGTTGTTATTGAGCTTGCTAAATGCTACTAACAATATTTCTAAACCTTTCTCAGGGCTGAGTCTTCCAAATGCGCCTAAGAGTATGTCGGTACTCGTTACCCGACATCGTTTTCTGATCTCCTTGCCGCCCAAGTGGCTGGGTATTTCTGTTGTATCGATTGCATTCAGTATTAATTCGGTCGATTTATTTCTACCTCGAGAGTTCAGAAGCATGTTGTAGAGAATTGGGGAGACTGCGATAGTATAGTCTGCCCGGTTTAAGAGCCATTTATCGAGTCTATTGTATATTCGAATTTTCCAGTTTTCATTGGTGTAGCCATGGGCGACGGAAATCCAAGGGATATCTGAAATTCTTGTCACCAACCAAGCAATAAAGTGCGCCTTAGTGCTATGTGTTTGTATGATATTGAAGCGAAATCTCTTTATCAATTGATAGGTTTGGAAAATTGGCGCAGGATCAAAGAGATAGTTTTGTGAAAAGAGCTGGAGTTCTACCTGTTCTTCGGCCGCGCGCTCAATGAACTCTTGGCTGCGCGGGTTTTTATACTTAAAGTTACAAAGTTGGAAATCAAATGTTGCTTTCGGAGCATTCCTGATAAACTGGAATAGGCCTTTTCCAGGGCCTCCAGTTATGAGTGAGTCGATTATAATGAGTACCTTGGGTTTATTCATGCTTCCAGTCAAGTATATTCCTAGAGTTTAATTTGGTTACCTAAATTCTATTATGTGTCTGTTTGCACTGCAGCGCCCATAATTGTAGGTCTATTATCACATGTGTGAAAGCGTCGATACAATAAACACAGAGGAATAGTTGTAGAGCATGAGATTTACTTGCAAAGTACTAGATTCCCAAAAACAGTTTTTTTTATACCGCAAGCAATGGAATCAACTCGTAGAGCAATCACAGTCGGGTTCTTTTTTTATGAGTTGGGAATGGTTGGATACCTGGTTGTCCATTTATGGCGAAATCGCTGACCAACTTCTTATTATTCTTGTTTTCGATATGGAGAATAAGTTAGTAGGCGCGATACCGCTTTATTTGGTTAAGGGTGAGAATGCTTCAGTTAGTCGTCAACAGCTTCGATTTATTGGGAGTGGTGAAGAAGAATGGGAAGAGGTCGCAACGGAATATCTTGATGTAGTCACTCTCCCTGGAATCGAAGATAGAGTTTGCCAATCTTTGTTTAATAAGTTAGACGAACTTGAGTTAATTTGGAGTATTTTTATTGTTGAGAATATTTTAGAGGATTCGGTATTTTTACGAAAATTAGTTCCGATTCTGTTGGGTAATAAATATAATTTAATAATGAATAAATCCGGTCAAAGATATCGAATTTCTTTGCCTGAATCATGGAGCGACTTCGAAGCTGGGCTTGGGAAGTCCATGCGGAGAAAGATACGCCAATCTAAGAAAAGAATTCAAGAGATGGAAGCTTATAAAACGGAAGAAACTAACAATATCGAATTGGGTCTCGCTGAATTAAAAACATTGCACAATGAACGATGGAAGAAAAAAAATATGGCGGGCGCTTTTTCTAGTCCAAGATTTATAGCATTCCATCACCAGTTTATGTCTCGATTGCTAGAAGATGGGAAACTACGTTTGCGTAGGACGAGCATCGGCAATAATTTGATTGCAATTTTATATAATATTCGATTTGCAGAAACTGAATCTTACTATCAAAGTGGATTCGATTTACAGCTTGGTTCTCGCGTTCGTCCGGGGATCTACGCGCATATGCAAGCAATCGAAGTTTCAATCGAGGAAAAAGTTAAATACTACGATATGATGAAAGGAAGCGAAGATTCTTATAAATCAGACTATCGTGCTGAGGTAGTACCCATGTTAACGATACAACTTTACGATCGAACACTCAGGGGAAAGTTGCGTTACTTACGTGATATATCGCTTCGATACGCACGTAAGCTAAGAGATCGATATGCTTTAAGTTGAGCGTATTCAATCTCCTGCGAGTTCCCTAGCCAAATTGATAGATCTTAGAACTCTTGTATTTGACTGGCTGAGCAGCGAATCCATATCCTAAGCGGCTAGATCTAGGCGAAATCTAGAACAATATTACTTCGTCCATTATGGCCGCGTCTTATATTTGGCTTGTCGTTATGCTCAATACGTTTATTGCCCTGAATAATTACAGTTGTATCTTCGGCGATAGGGGGAGTGGTATGTAGCTGTGCTTTTGGCTGTATTTGTTTCTTGGCAGGGGTTTTACTCAGCTTCTTAAGGACATGACGGCCTGTGTATTGTGGCCACTGAAGTTCACCAATTGCTGTTCTTATATTTTTAGCCGTGACGTGTCTTTCGTGGTCGACGTAAGCAGCGACCATCGCCGCTTCACAGAGTATGTTAATCATCCTTGGGATGCCAGCGGAGAACCGGTGAATTAATGCGATTGATGTATCGGTAAAGACACCATCCAATCTGGATCCCGCTACGGCGAGCCGGTAATGAATATATTCTTTTGTTTCCTTAACTGAAAGTCCTTCAAGATCGTACCAAAGTCGTACCCTTTGACTGAGTTGTTCCATCGGAGGCGATCTAAGTGTTCTAAGCAAGGATGAATGTCCTACCAAGATCAGGTTGAGGGCTTGCTCGCCTTTAACACGGATATCGGAAAGCAGGCGTAACTCTTCTAGAATACGGGGGCTGAGGTGCTGGGCTTCATCAATAACCAGCAATACCCGCTTGCCATGAGATTTTTGTTGAATCAAATAATTGTTGAGTTGCGCAACAAGCTCGGCTTTTTCAGCGCAATAGGCACTTATCCCGAAGTTTGCCAGTAGAAACCTTAAAAATTCGATTTCATTCATTTGAGTCTGTCGAATGAGCGTCACTGATATGCTTTTATCGACCCGTGCTAGAAGCTGTCTAACAAGCGTGGTTTTACCGGAACCTGTTTTACCTGTGACGACGGCGAACCCATCCCATTTCCAAACGGTATAGGACATATGGGCTTTGACTCTTGCATGCGCAAGGCTCAGATAAAGGAAATCGGCATCGGGTGTTAGCTGAAAAGGACTTTTATCGAGATCGAAGTGTTTAAGGTACATGCATCTGCCCTGAGTTATTACTAATTTATTAATCTAGTTTAGTTGAATTTTGCTCTTCCGTATTTGTAGTGACTCGCTTTTGAGCGAATATATCGAGACACCGATATTCTTTTTCTAGGTATTACTAGCGATATGAGCAAGAAGATTAATCTGGCATCTATCGCCTATTTGTAGGGAGACCTCAATCATTTGGCTAACGAGAAATCGAGTATCATGGACAATTATAGAGGTGTTTTTGGGAAAATGCTCGTAATATTTAGAGACTTGGTATTGGGGGTTAGGTTTATAGGTTTGGTTATATGGATGCTTTAAATAAAATTGATTGGGCATGAGGTAGAGGAAACCTGCCGGCAGGTTTCCAAGTTAAATAGCATGGTGGTTCTATAATATTTTGATCAATAGCGGTGTCGCCGGAATTTCTGTTTAGAATACCGTTTAGTCTTAGTAAATATAGATTAGTTTAAGTATATAAAATATCTAGCTGAATTAGATGACTATATAGAATATTTATTTACAGAGATGAGAGAGCGGTCGCATCCTAATATTAGCGCTGATATAATCGCCCCGCCTGCATCGGTCCTCTCGCGACGATAAGCTACGAATCCCGCCAGGCCCGGAAGGGAGCAACGGTAGTAGTGGACTCGGGTGCCGGGATGTGGCTGGTGTAGGCACTTTCTATTTTGTCCGGGGTGGTTCCCCCGACTCTCAGACTCGGGTTCAGATGAGCTATCAGGTACTTGCCCGCAAATGGCGACCAGGGCGCTTTGCGGAAATTGTCGGACAGGAACATGTGCTGCGTGCCATGATCAATGCGCTCAATAATCAGCGCCTGCATCATGCATATTTGTTCACGGGCACCCGAGGCGTGGGCAAAACAACGCTTGCGCGTATTTTGGCGAAATGCCTGAACTGCGAAGAAGGTGTATCTTCAGAACCCTGCGGTGTTTGTTCTTCCTGCGAAGAATTTGCCCAGGGGCGCTTTATCGATTTAATTGAAGTCGATGCTGCTTCACGCACCAAGGTTGATGATACGCGAGAGCTCCTTGATAACGTGCAATATGCGCCTACGCGTGGTCGCTACAAAGTGTACCTTATCGATGAAGTGCACATGCTTTCGACGCACAGCTTCAATGCACTGCTTAAGACCCTTGAAGAACCTCCACCACATGTGAAATTCTTGCTGGCAACGACGGATCCGCAAAAGCTCCCCGTTACTGTCCTGTCTCGCTGCTTGCAGTTTAATTTAAAACGGGTGAGCGAAGATTTGATAGAAGGGCATCTGGAAAAGATTCTCAAAGCTGAAGCCTTAGAGTTCGAATCGCATGCGCTAAGGCCCCTGGCCCAGGCCGCTCAAGGAAGTTTACGCGATGCCTTGAGTTTATTAGACCAAGCTATTGCTTTTGGGAATGGTACCGTAAAGGATTCTGATGTCGGTTTAATGCTCGGCAGCATCTCCCGACGTCATCTCTATAGTTTAATGGAGGCTGTTGCCACCGGAGATGCGGAAGCGGTGATGCGACAGGTTGACGCGCTGGCGGAGATGGCACCCGATTATGACTCTGTTCTGGCTAACTTAATTACCATGTTGCATGATCTTGCGTTGGCGCAGCACATTCCAGGTGGATTAGCTCTACGCGAGTCGGATGTTCACGCGTTGAGCTCAATAGCCGCTCATATGAGCGCTGAAGAAATACAGCTCGACTACGAAATCGCCATACGCGGGCGGCGGGACTTGCCCTTAATTCCTGATCCGCGCAACGCTCTCGAAATGACCTTATTGCGAATGCTCGCCTTTCGACCCGTCAAGGGAGACGATTTAATAACAGCGCAAAAACCCGCTGTTAGCTCGGATGCTCCTAAAACACCCAAACAGTCTCCGCCGAAAGCTTTATCACCCGTCCAAACAGTCAATGAGCCCCCACCGCCCAGCGCCCCAGATGCGTCTAGAGTGCCTGGGCCAGAAACCTGGGGGCAGGCGCTGCAGCAGGCCAATTTAAGTGGAATGGTCAAGGCACTCGCAAATCATTGTATGATGCGCAGTTGCGAACACGGGGAAATATGTTTGATATTGGCCAGGCAGCATGAATCTTTGCTCAGCGATAAACTGATTGCCAAGCTAACGAAGGCATTGAACGAATACTATGGCGAAACCTTCAAACTCAAGATTGAATTAACCGATGACAAGCCGGACTCTCCTGCGGAACGGCAACGTCGCGACACAGAGCAACGTCAACTGGAGGCAGAAGCCGCCATTGCAGCCGACCCGTTGGTTGACGATTTTAAGCAGCATTTTGATGCCGAGGTTATCCCCGGATCAATTAAACCCAGTCAATAGATTGCGAGGATAAATATAATGAAAGGTGGTATTGGCAATATCATGAAGCAAGCCCAAAAAATGCAAGAGGAGATGGTGAAAGCCCAGGAAGAATTGGCCGCGCTGGAAGTCACCGGTCAATCAGGTGGCGGAATGGTAACGGTCATCATGACGGGCAAGCACGCCGTGAAGCGAGTTTCAATAGATGACAGTCTGCTGGGTGATGATAAAGATATGCTAGAAGATTTAGTCGCCGCTGCGATGAACGATGCCGCTCAGCGCGTTGAAGCGTCTACCAAAGAAAAAATGTCGGGTGTTACTGCGGGCTTACCCCCTGGAATGAATCTACCCTTCTAAGGAAAGAGAGTTCAATAACCGTGCGAACGCTAACGCGCCTTTTTGCTCCTGCTCAAACGATCTCAATCGTTGCGTAGAATCGCTATGCGCGTCTTGAGAACATTTAAGCAGAAACAAAAATCCTCCATTATAGTTTCGTATGTTATTAATTTCCCGTTAGTAAGCCCACTTTTTTGCCCGTGAATCAAACGCCTTTACTGGAGCAGTTAATGGAGGCCTTGAGGATACTGCCCGGCGTCGGACCAAAAACAGCCCAGCGTATGGCGTTTCATTTGCTGGAACGCGATCGAAGAGGGGCGGCGATTATGGCGCAGACCCTGGACATTGCCCTAGTTAAAATAGGCCATTGTTCTCAATGCCGAACGCTCACCGAGCATGAAGTCTGCGAAATATGCAGCAACCCCGCTCGAAATCCCGAACTACTATGCATTGTCGAAAATCCCAGCGATGTACTCGCTATCGAGCAATCTGCAGCGTATCGAGGTTATTATTTCATTTTGCTGGGCCACCTTTCGCCGCTTGATGGTATTGGGCCAGAAGATCTTGGTCTGGACCTATTGGAGCAGCGTCTTAAAGGAGGGCAGATCAAGGAAATCATACTTGCCACCAACCCAACCGTTGAAGGGGAAGTGACTGCTCACTATATCGGCGAGATGGCGAAAAGCCTCAACCTTAAAACCAGTCGGATTGCACACGGTGTTCCTTTTGGTGGTGAGCTTGAATATATTGACAGCCAAACCTTGTCACATGCTTTTGAGGGACGCACGCAATATTGAAGAAGATCGGGCAATTCACCTTGCATCTACCTTAAAGCTAACGACAAGGTTTAATAATCACGAAAGAGTAATAAAAAAAGCCTCGTGTTCTTGATGCTGAAACTATGAGAAGAAAGAATATGAAAGAAGACTGTGTTTTTTGTAAAATCATCGCTGGTGAAATCCCAGCCGATGTGGTGCTGGAAAATCAAGACGCAGTCGTTTTTCGCGATTTAACGCCCCAGGCACCCGTTCATTTATTGGCTATACCCCGTCAGCATATTGCCACGATAAACGATCTTAGTGTTGCTGACTCTCAGCAGGTTGGTAATTTATTCCTAGCGGCTAAAGCGGTCGCTGCACAAGAAGGAATTGCAGAAGAAGGCTATCGGACGGTGATGAATTGCGGTGAGGGCGCTGGCCAAAGCGTATTCCATATTCATTTGCATATCCTTGGAGGACGGCCACTGTCCTGGCCTCCGGGGTAGGCGTATATTTATCGAGTTGTAGCTATATCACAACATTAGGTGCTGATTGGTAAATAGATGCCTGAGCAAACACCATCGCATCCATTTAATTCCACGATATTGTTACATGAAGGATAAATGTCAAAATTATCTTTAATCGACAACATTGATGATCGTTGCGTATTGAATTCGATACACGACTTCCTCATCCACTCAAACAAATGGACCGGAGAAATCCATTCCGAGTATTTATTGCTCTCGGCCGGTTTACCATCCGGCGGCTATGCGTACTTTCGGGATTCATTACGACGACTATCTGAAGAGCACGAATTGATTGAGTGGCGGACAAACAGAAACAGTGTTTGGCTTGATATAACACCAGTTAAACCAGTAGATATTTCCTTCAGCTATGGCAGGCAAAGCCTACTCGGAAGCCTTCTTTTCCAACGGTTACTACTTGGGCTTGCGTACCGAAAACACCAGCATTTTGACGAAACAGTTCTAACTGATTACATTTACTTTCCAATATAAAAATTGAACAACAACAGGATATTTTAGTTTCAGGGGGGTATCTAAGGTCCGTACCTTCACTCGGCAGAAAGTTAAGTTGCTACCAAATCACAGAGAAAGGAATTTCGTAACTATTCAGCAAAAAATATTTAAAAACGCTTGACAGGTTTTTTACGGAAAAAAATAAAACCCACTGTATA
>JAUZSW010479946.1:0-17460 GCA_034780735.1 Hyalogyrina grasslei
AATAGAGCTTGCTGACATTTTGCTTCATCTGTTTTGCCCCATGCTTTTGATTCAAAATAATAATTTTTGAACGTATCGTAGACTTTTTCAACCATCCATCTTTTTTTATATATGAAAGCTATAACTCCTGGAGGGACGTTAAAAACATTTGTGATAAAGGTAAATGTTCTATTTCGTTCACTGTCATAATATACAATTCTTCTAATCAGTGTCCCTTTGCTAGTTCCAACTTGGTTATCTGATAATATACCATAATTTACTGCATTGTTTTTATCGAATTCCAAGACTCCCAGATTTTGTAATTTCATATTCTTTTTTTCTTCTGTTACCATATACAGGCCGCTTCCATATTTCCATTTATGCCATTGTTCAAAATCAACAATAGCACGATCATATACCATAATAACTTTTTTACCGATAGCCTCACCCATTCTTAAGGCATTTGCCCCTAACCGTTTTAATGTTTTTATTTCATGTTCTTTCTTATCCAAAGGCCTTGCGACATCTAGGTGAGTAACCGTCTGATCTCTTAAGTTTATGGCAAAAATATGACCAACAGGATAATTTTTCCCATTCGAGTGTTTATCATGTGCGGCATGCTCATGATAATGGCCGTCTGCTGCATAAATCGCATAGTTATCTAAGCAATCTAGTCCGGTAAAAGGGTCATCATCAACAGGGCTAGTGTAATTCTTAACTAATACTTCATTAACCTTTTTTACCTGATTGAGACGCCTCTTACTTCTTTGACTGTTAAAGTAGTTTGAAACTGTTAGCTTAGACTCTATTGCAGTATCGATTATTTTTTGAACAAAACTTCTTCCACTTTCAAAATACATCATTGATCTTGTAACACCAAAAGTTAGATGATCCCAGTCAGATATATTGACTGACTTTCTCTGCTGTATAGTCGGAGAGTAAAATGCATCATTCAATGGCTTGAAAAATTCGTCTTTTAATGTTTTAAGTTGTTCCATTTTGACATCCTTTAACTTAAAAATATTATATGTGATACGATAGTAAAATATAGCATTTTAAAACAAAAAGTAAAGCGGAAGTACTTCATAATAATATAGTTATGAAAATTTAAAAATCGATCATCATTGCAGCATCTGAAATCATTTTACACGGTCAGTAGACTGTCTTAGTGAATGTTTACAGGGCATACTCAAAGAGCGGGTTGAGTGAAAAATAAAAACTCTACCACGTCGCACAAAGAGAGCTTTATGGACGAATCTAGTGCATTTTTATGCCAAAAAACTAAACACCGTTGGATTAAACCAACGGTGTTTAGTTTTTTAGTGATACATAAATTAAGAAACAGCCAAAAACCAGCATAACCAATTGAAAGACCAAGCGAATTATAATAATGCGCCTGAAAATCGCAGGGTTGTCTGCATACAAGATAACTTTGCCAGTAAATTCTACCCTGTTTTTACTGGTAACTATTTTGCCATGCCTAATATCTTTTAATGTTCGTAGAAAAAATAATAACACAACAAACAACAAACCAAATCCAATCCATGCATTCTTCATTTATACCTCGACTTTAGCACAATAATAGAGCGAACAATAATATTACACCAAAACAGTGATTTCTCAAATGAAACACTTGATTTTAACCCATTGCGTATTAGTTTTAAAGTTACAACTAATTTTAAATTTAACTCTGCATGGATATAATAATGGATAAAAAAATAAAAAAACTACCACAACATTCTGAATTACCAATCGCCATGACTTGGGATCTGAGCCCAATGTATAAAACAATCGCTGATTGGGAAACTGATTTTACCACTTTGGATCAACTTGAAAAAGATTTCATCAACTATAAAGGACGGTTATCTGAGTCAGCGCAAATTTTACGCGAAGCAATTGAGGCCAGTGATGCACTTGAGCGACTCGCAGAAAAAATCTATGTCTATGCTCACCTTAAATCTGATGAAAACACCGCCGATTCAACCAATCGTTCATTCGTTGACCGCGCCACGGGTAGGTTTGCCCAAATCAGCGGTTCGACTGCCTGGTTCGACCCCGAAATAATGGCAATTGACGAAAATAAAATGAATCAATTTCTCGCATCACAAGAGCTCGCCTTTTACCGCAACAGTTTGGAAAAACTGCTAAAAGAGCACCCCCATACGCTTTCCGCCAAAGAGGAACGAATTCTTGGATTGAGTTCAGATGTCATGAGCAGCGCCTCAAAAACCTACTCAATGCTGAACAATGCAGATATGAAATTCCCCGTTTTAACCGATGAGAACGGCGAACAGGTAACTTTGAGCCATGGCAATTACATCAATTTCCTCGAAAGCGGCGACCGTAAAGTACGCCGCAATGCCTTTGAGGCAATGTTCAACACTTATCAAAAGTTACGCAATACTATGGCATCAACCTTGGATGCCACAGTCAAACTTCATGTGTTAAACGCCAACTTGCGTAACTATCCTTCTGCTCTGGAAGCCTCACTATTCAGTGACGATATTCCCTTAGCGGTTTACAATAACCTAATTGATACCGTACATAGTAAATTACCAGTACTAGCAGATTATTTTTCATTGCGAGCTGACATGCTTGGACTCGATAAACTCGACATGTATGATATTTATACCCCATTGGTTCAGGAATGCAAGGTCAAAGTCAGTTGGGAAGATGCCTGTAAGTGGGTCAAAGCAGCCCTAAAGCCATTAGGTAAAGAGTACTGTAAAAATCTTGACAAAGCGTTTGAACAACGCTGGATCGACGTCAATGAATGTGAAGGGAAGCGTTCAGGCGCCTATTCAAGTGGCTGCTACGACTCCTATCCATATATTCTCCATAACTTTACTGGCACCTTATCCGATGTTTTCACCTTAGCACATGAACTAGGCCATTCAATGCATTCATTCTATTCACGGCAGGCTCAGGAATACCATTATGCAGACTATACAATTTTTGTCGCTGAAGTGGCATCAACTACAAATGAACTGTTACTACATGAATATCTAATGCAACAGGATAACGATGATAAATTTAAAGCCTATCTATTGTGCCACCAGGCAGATCAAATTCGTGGTACCGTCATTCGCCAAACCATGTTTGCCGAATTTGAAAAATTTATCCATGATCAAGCTGAGCAGCATATTCCACTGACCGCCGACCTATTAAGTGCAGAGTATTTCAAACTTAATAAAAAATATCATGGTTCAGTCGTTGATCCGAACCAGCTAGTTGAAATAGAATGGGCCCGAATTCCTCATTTTTACTATAATTTCTATGTTTATAAATATGCAACAGGCCTAGCGGCTGCGGGACAGCTGTCCCAAAATATTTTAAGTGGCGATCCGAATAAACTCGAAGACTATCTCGGCTTCCTTAAAGCAGGAGATTCAAAAGACCCATTAGATATTATGTTAGATGCAGGGGTTGATCTAACCACCCCTGCTCCAATTGAGGCAATTCTCGACACCATGCAGTTAGCAGTAAATGAATTGAGAGAGAAGCTAGGAGTTAGGAGTTAGGAACTAGGAGTTAGGAGCTAGAAGTTAGGAGTTAGGAGTTAGAAGTTAGAAGTTAGAAGTTAGAAGTTAGAAGTTAGAAGTTAGGAGTTAGAAGTTAGGAGTTAGGAATACGGCTAAGCCCCTTTAGATGGCGGGCTGTTCAATGCTAACTTTATACCGCTCCTTCAGAGCTATGTTTTGTGTGCGGATATTACCTGGGGTAATGTTGACGTTCACAAGCTCACTCCACCTGACGGTGGCTGTCTCGTCGTTCCTCCTCGGCTTCCCCTAAGCTGTTGAGTTTTGTGCTTTCAGCACTGAAAGGGTGAAACCCTGAAATTCATTAGCCCCAGGTGTAACTTGGGGAACTAGCAACACCCATAAAAACAGTGCTGTAAGCACGAAATAAAGTTAGCATTGAACAGCCCTGCTTTAGGCGACAATACAAAAAAGAACGTTTAATTAAATCGCGACATTAAGCTTTGGAACTTAATTTTAGCATTTTTAGTGAATAATTATTACATAATTTCTGCACATAAATGGTTACTTGATATATGAAAAAATTTATAATAAATGGCGGCAAGAAGCTTACTGGTGAAATCACAGTCAGTGGCAATAAAAATGCTGTATTACCGATGATTGCAGCAGCAATATTAACAGATCAAACGATCATTCTGCATAATGTCCCCGATATTGTCGATGTCAGGGTTATGCTTGAAATAGCCATTAAATTAGGTGTCAAGCTCTCTTTTGCCCATAATAGATTAGAGCTAAAAGCGACCAAGATCATTAATCATGAAATTCCGCGCGAATTATGCTCTAAAGTCAGGACATCAATTTTGTTTGCAGGGCCGCTATGTGCACGGTGTGGCAAAGCCACCTTATGGCCACCCGGTGGTGATGTTATTGGACGCCGGCGACTTGATAGCCATTTCTACGGTCTAAGTTCACTTGGGGTTAATCTTGAAGTCGAAGGCAATTCATACAAATTCCACCTTAAACAAAAAATGTCTGGGCGTGATCTTTTTCTTGACGAAGCGAGTGTTACTGGAACTGAACAGATCATCATGGCCGCAGTAATTGCTGACGGTCAGACAATTATCCGTAATGCTGCCTCAGAACCGCATGTTACCGACCTCGCAGAACTATTAATTGCTATGGGAGCACAAATTTCTGGACTCGGCAGTAACACGTTAATTATTGACGGCGTAGACAAACTGCATGGAGCAGAACATACCATCAGTGGCGATCATATCGAAGCTGGTAGCTTTCTGGCATTAGCGGCTGCAACTGGAGGTAACATCACCATTAATGGCATTACCCCGCGCCACTACTGGATGACTCGGAGAATATTCGAACGCTTCGGCATCAAGTTTGCAATGGAACATAATCGTATTCAGATGCCAGCCGGACAGTTACTGCGCACAGAACTTGATTTTGGTGGACACACGCCAGTTATCTCCGATGGACCATGGCCACAGTTTCCCAGCGACATGATGAGTTGTATGATTGTCGCTGCAACCCAAGCTGAAGGTTCAGTGCTCTTTTTTGAAAAAATGTTCGAAAGCCGAATCTATTTTGTCGACCGCCTAATCGGCATGGGGGCAAATATAATCGTCTGTGATCCACACCGAGTAGTGGTCAGCGGACCAGCAAAACTACATGGCAGCAGCATGGCAAGCCCCGATATTCGTGCCGGCATGGCAATGCTAATTGCCGCCCTCTGTGCCAATGGCACCAGTGAAATAAGCAATGCCGATATAATCGAACGTGGCTATGATAACCTAGTAGAAAAGATCCAAGCACTCGGCGGAGATATTGAGGTGGAAATTTAAAACTTTGCATTTATAATTATGCTCTTGCTACTAGCCTAGCCTAGTCAATCATATAAGCCCCTTAGTCTACCTCTTCGAACAATAACCCAAAGAGAAATATTATGCAAAAAAGAATACTTGGTAATACAGATATGCAACTGTCCATAATCGGTTTTGGTGGGTTCCATCTAGTTGAAACACCACAGCAACAGGTCAATGAACTATTGAACAAATATCTTGACCGAGGTGGTAACTATATCGAGACTGCTGCTCAATATGGCAATACCATGTCAGAGTCTAAAATAGGTAACGCGGTAAACTCACGCCGTAGTGAATTTTTTCTTGCCACCAAATGCCTTGAACGAACTAGTGATAAAGCAACGGAATCAATCAACAACAGCCTGAAAAACCTCCAAACCGACTACCTCGACATTATCTTTATGCACGGAGTACAAAGCATTGAGATCTCGAAAACCATTCTGGCGTCCGACGGAGCAATGGAGGCAGCACTGAAAGCCCAACGCGAAGGCAAGGTCAAATATATAGGTATCACCGGGCACGGGCAACCTACTGGGCTGATTCATGCGATTGCTAACTACCCTTACGATGTCTTAATGACTGGAATTAACTATTACGACCATTTTAACTTTCCAGATATCGAAACCATACTTATACCAGAATGCCAAAAATACAATATTGGACTGCTAGGAATGAAAGCCATCGGTGACGGTTATCTATATCGTTCAGTTGAACCGGCAATCAACTATACCTTAAGTCAACCGATTGCCTCTTTGGTACTTGGTATTAATCGCGATGATTACCTTGAAGCAGATTTAGCGATTGCCAATAAATTTAAACAAATAAATAATAGCGAACAGATTAAACTATTTTCAGATGCACCAGAATTGGGGAACTACGTCTGTCGACAGTGTGGAAAATGCAGTAACATTGCTGAATTCAATCCGGCTGATATATTTTTATTAGAAGGGTTATTCGACCGGCAAATGGTCAATGGGCATATTGAAGATCCAGCACATTATGCATTAGTAGAACGTCTCAAACATTGGTTCGGGCATAAAGCTCTGGCTCAGGAAAAATACAATAGCGGCAAAAAAGTTATCGACCCCAAAAAAAATTATAATTTTTTAAATTCATATTGCCCGTATAAAATTGACATTGATCGTAAGTTAAAATTGGTTCATCATAAACTTAGTGCTGATAATTTTATTTTTTAAAACAGCTAAAAAGCTTCAATATAAGCCGATTTTAACAAGAAGATTGAATTTATTGAATGAAACAAGTTGACTAAAGCATTTATCGCTGTAGTATATAAATTATTATAGATTTAAAAAATTAGCTAAAAAACATGAAAATAGAGAAAATTTAATAGTTTAACTTATGAGCATTAGCATACTTTGCCACACATTTTTGTCGAAGCAAATTTATTAATCAACAGCTGGGTCACTAATGACATAAAAAAACTAAAAAAATAGAGAAATAATTAATGAGAGAACGTATTGTAATAACCGGCATCGGGTTAACCGCACCTAACGGCAATAACCTACAGGAATTTCGTCATAGTCTAATGCATGGCATCTCTGGCATTGCCCACCATGAGATTCGCTATCTCGGCACCGCAGCAGCTGGGATATGTGACTTTGAAGCCACTAGACATCAAAATCGTCGCGACATCCGTAACGGTACTCGCGCCGGCTCAATCTCTATCTATTGTTCAAATGAAGCCCTTAAAGATGCTAACATCGATATTACTGCTCACAATCCAGCCCGCATGGGAGTATTTATCGGCACGACAGAACATGGTAATGTAGAAACTGAAAATGAGATTTACAATGTCAGCCAATTTGATTATGATCTCAAATACTGGAGTCATCACCATAATCCACGAACTGTTGCCAATAATCCTGCAGGGGAAACAACGATTAATCTCGGAATTACTGGCCCTCACTGCTGTATAGGTGCCGCCTGTGCTGCAGGTAACTGCGGAGTTATCTATGGGGTTCAACAACTATTGCTCGGCGAAGTTGATATCGCCTTAGCGGGAGGCGTTTCAGAAAGTACCGGAACTTTCGGTATTTTTGCCGGATTCCAAAGCCAGGGCGCACTTGCTACGCATGACGATCCAACCAAAGCCAGTCGGCCGATGGATGTTGACCGTAACGGTATTGTTATCTCGGAAGGTGGAACTATTTTTGTGCTTGAACGCCTCAGTGATGCAAAAAAACGTGGAGCAAAAATCTATGCTGAAATTGCTGGATACGGCATGAATTCAGATGCGACAAATCCTGTCCTACCGAATGCTGAACGTCAACAAGAATGTTTTATTAAAGGAATCAAGCATGCTGGCATAACTCTAGAAGATGTTGATATTGTTAATACACATGCCACTGGCACAAAAATGGGCGATGAACAAGAATGCCTAGCGCTGCGCAACACCTTCGCCAATGCAACCTCAACGCCTGTGTTCAATAACACCAAAGGTTTTATCGGTCATACCATGGGGGCAGCTGGCGTGCTTGAACTAGCTGGTAATCTCCCAGCATTTGAAGATAAAACGGTTCATCCGTGTCTAAACCTAGATAAACTTGATCCCGCCTGTAAATTACCTGGTAAAATTGCTACGCAGCCCTTAAGACTCGACAAAGTAGAATATATTGCCAATAGTTCATTCGGCATGCTCGGCAATAATTCTATGCTCGTGGTCAAAAAATATTAAATGAGCAAATTATTTATTCATGATAGATTTACTATTAATATCTCCCGTGGGAGATGCAATGCTTAATCTGTAACGAACAAATTGGAGAAGTGCCAATAGCGCAAATAGTGCAGCAGTAAGCTCTAGCATCTCTTCAATATTTTTAATTATTGGAATAGTTGAATCGTTAAAAAATCTTGACCTATCTAAAATTTGTGACACAAATAGATAAACGGCCCATAAGCCCAAAGCGACAGTAAACGGTTCACCTTTAATAAATAATTTAAATAGTCTAAGAAAATATTTAATAAATAGATAGCCAGCCCCCAAGGCAAAAAGCACAAGAATCGTGATGCCGATAATTTTTATCTCTATTGGAGCCGCCGATTTAGTGTAAAATTTGAGATTAGTCAGGCTTTTCCATTGTTCAGACAGACGATGTAGGTCTGCCTCTCTATAGCAATAAACTTGGTAGATATAAAGTAAAATACCCCAATCAAGCATTTCTCGCTTAGAATTTGCATTAAAAAGCAACCAGAGAGTGACAGCTTGTCCTGCTAGAATAAATATGATAGTCCATATTGATCCCCACCCGCTATCTGAAGAAAATGCGCTCGTGGAGAACGTTTTAGCTGCAATATGATGCAAAATAAAATAATTTATAGATGCGATTATTACTACTAGATTAATACTATTAGTCTTTATCAGACCATTTTCACCAGAAAAATTCATTATTAAATTCCTTGAAATTTATCTATTCTTATTTTATTGAACCAACTAACTTAGCATATTTTCTAGATATATCAATTGACCACTGGGGGCCTTTTAAGACCTTTCTAACATTTAGATAGAATATTATATTTGTCGACTGCAAAACAAAATCTGACTTCAGAACTCACCGGATTAAGAGCATAAAACCGGCTACGCCAGAACGTCGAATGAATAGGAAAATACAAATTCTTATTAGATGAACAAAGCCGACTGCGTCGGAACATTTAATATAGAATGGACAGGAAATACAAATTCCGCTTAACTCGAAATAAATAAAATAGTAAAAAAAGTAGTGAAAGTGGATAAAAAAATTGTATCACAGTCAGTAGCGTTATCGTCTATTCTGACTTGTGATACAATTAGCCGCGAACCTTCAATGACCTTTGTTCAAAATATTTCAGGCTTGATCCGACTACTCTTAGTGGTCACTGTTCTGTGATCTACTTGAACTGCTACCAGATTTGCGCCATTGAAAACGGCCTGAGCTTCCCGTAGCTGGACGTTCATTTCTACTCTGATCTCTATTTGCACCTGAACGGCTTCTACTATCATTGGACCGTCTTGGGCCACCGCCAGAACGTCTAGTCCGGCTCCCCCTACTTTGGGCCGGCGCTCCACCTGAACGGCGACGGCTATTTTCCCGCGGTTCATTATCACTTCGCGTAACAATTTTAGGAGTTGAAAAACCTTCAATTTCATTAACTTTGATCTGTTTTTTAAGCAGTCGTTCAATCGCTTGTAAAAGCTTCCCCTCTTCTTTCATCACCAGCGAAATGGCCTCACCATTATACCCTGCCCGACCGGTACGGCCGATACGATGGATATAATCCTCAGCAACTTGAGGCAATTCGTAATTAACCACATGCGGCAAGCGTTCAATATCCAAACCACGTGCCGCAATATCAGTTGCGACGAGAATACGTACTTTGCCAAATTTAAAATCAGCTAAAGCTTTAGTCCGTGCTGCCTGACTTTTATTGCCATGAATTGCCGTAGCTTCAATACCATCCTGGCAAAGTTGTTTAGCTAAACGATTTGCGCCATGTTTAGTTCTGGTAAACACCAAAACCTGATTCCAATCACCAGTTGAGATAAGATGCGACAAAAGTTCTCGTTTACGTGATTTGGGAACATTATAAATGGATTGAGCAACATTCTCCGCCGCAGTATTACGTCGAGCAACTTCAACCAAAGCCGGTTTACGGAGAATTGTATCAGACAATGCTTTAATCTCTTTAGAATAGGTTGCAGAGAAAAATAGCGTCTGACGTTGTTTCGGCACCATTTTAATAATTTTGCGAATATCATGAATGAACCCCATATCCAACATACGATCTGCCTCGTCGAGGATCAATACTTCAATCCGAGATAGATTTAGATCCTTCTGCCCTGCAAGGTCAAGCAACCGACCGGGGGTACCAATAACAATTTCAACCCCTTGACGTAGACGTTTTTTCTGTGGATTAATGCCCACACCGCCAAAAATAACGGTTGATTCAAGGCTCAAGCCCTGACCATAAGTTTGGATACTTGCCCCAACCTGAGCCGCAAGTTCGCGAGTCGGCGCCAACACAAGTGCCCGTGGCAGATGTCCGCCTGGATGCTTCTTAGTACTTAAAAGATGTAACAGTGGCAAAGTAAAAGCGGCAGTTTTACCTGTCCCCGTCTGAGCGCCAGCAAGAATATCCTGCCCCTGCATGATGATTGGAATAGCCTGTTTCTGAATAGGTGTAGGCTCGCTGTAACCTTGAGCTTTAACACCGGCCAATATTGCCGAGCTAAGCCCTAATTTTTCAAATGACATAAAATTTTCCTGTGATCTGCCTAATCAACATTACGATGACCGATCTCCAGGCAAAAAATTCAAATTATAGTTAAAAATATCTACGAGTAATAGGTGTCAAATCGGAGTACACCTAAATGATAACCCATAATATAGCACACATATAACAAGAATACGTTACCTCAATAAAATTATTTTGTAAAATAATCAAAAGATAATAGAAGTGATTACAAAAGTCCAGCGTGAACATGATTTTTAGCATTTTTTGTGAGCAGATTTTAACTTTTTAGCGAATGAGCATACCGATTAGGTATATGATTAAGCTCAAAATTAAAAGGTGCCAGTAAAAATCAAAAATCTGTCACGAAGAGTTTTGAAATTGGCTCAATAACGTTGAAAAAATGCACATTGATGATACCGTGTATTAGAGACAATCTCATTTGTTAAATTTTACCATTAAAATAATTAGGAATTAATATGAAAAAGACATTTAGTTTAGTTCACCCAAAAATTAAAGTCGCACGGCTTATTGATGCGATTAAATTCGAAATTAAAAAATATATTAAACGTGAACGTGCCAAAGCCCTGCCCGAAGGAGTTGATTTCTGGGATTTCGACTGTCGTTTCGGTGCCGATGAGGCGAGTAGTAAAACTATTCATCTATCTGCAATCGGTGAAGCCATTGATGGGGCCGAAACAAAGGAATTTGAGTCATTCTATCTGGAAATCCTCAGCAAGCCAGGTAAGCGCACTAAAAAACCAACCACCAATTTGAATCCAAAGCTTACAAAACCTCAAAGTTACAATAAAAAACATGGCAGTCCTGAAGCGGAGACTGAATAGGCAAAAGACAATCATTTGTGGTAAATATAGCTTTTAATTAAACAAGCACAAGTTTACTCAATCCACCAATATTTCTTTTATCGATTCAAAAGGGGAAAAGCATTACATCGAAAACAGAAAAGCTATTCGCGGTTTAAAGTATAGCGAACATACCGTTGAAATTTCGGCACAAACAGGTAAAGTGTGCATACTGAGTATTTATAACTATAATACGAGAAAATAATGGAGCTTAATTTTGAATGATATTCAACGCAAAATAATCAAAGATAAAATTACTGATACCATTGAAGATCTCCGCGATGAGATTGAGGAGCTGAAGTTAATTACCGGAGCCGTAGCGCCAGACCGCGCAATTGGCCGAATCAGCCGCATGGATGCGATAAATAACCGTAGCATCAATCAATCTGTCCTAGACAATGCGAAAGAACGACTAGGACAATTGCAATATGCCCTGACCAAAGCAGACGGCGACAAATTCGGCAACTGTGAAACATGCGGCATGGAGATTAACCTTAATCGTTTGCTCAGTGTACCGGAAGCGGTCAATTGCATGAATTGCGGCAGCTAAAACCGCAGATAATTCTATAATATCTGAACTCCAGCAAAGCGATCATAATGAGACCTTATTCGCGACCAGGAGGTCGACTTCCACCTTAAAAATAGGCAAATCACTTCTATATTAGAAAGATTTGGTCTTATCTCTAATTCTTGCGGTTCAAGGCGTCTAAATTCAGGTCAAACTCAATAATTCTATGCCAGGTAATAGGTCACAAGCAAAACTTTTCATTGCCAGTTGGCGTGGGCCATCATAAACAAAATTATAATGTGGACACACAACCAGAATATCATTTCTATATTCATTCACATAATGTGGTCCAAACAGCTGACGCAGGTGGGTGTACAATGTAACTTCAAGCAGGTGTTCGCCAGCGATCAGACTTGATAAATCCAACTGATAAGGTGCATCAGTAATGCTTCCAGCAGTTTCACCATCAATTTGACAATCAAAAACTGGAACGCCCCCCATACCAGTAAACTTCAACCTAGGATTGGCAATAGCTTCATTCAATATAAATGGCAGACGATATTTGATCCGTCCGGCAAAAAACTGATAGCCTTGATTCGCAATCGCACCATAATCAATTGTTGTAGGCTCCACAGTCAATTGTGGAATACCTTTCTCCATAATCACGCCAAAATCCCCCAGCAGAAATATATTATCTGGATCAATATCTTCAATCAGCGGTGCTGTTAATAGAATCTCATTATCTCCAGTGTTCAACAACTCGCCCACAGGAATTACGCCAAAACAATGATCCATAAAGAACTGACCATTCGGCGCCCCAACTGGTTGACCATTAATCACAATCTGCCAACGTTCTGGAACTTCAACCGCGAGGCAAATGCCACTGACATCAACATTATCAGCAATTTTTGCCTGAAAACTTAAGTGTAGCTGGTCTCCGGTATCACGCGGTCCTTCACTGCCATAACGAGTATATTCACGCGGGTAACGTATTCCAGGGCAATTTAACCAACCATAACGCTCTCTACATTGCTGTTTAGCTTTTTCAACCTGCATCACTTCGCTTGGATTTTCATCATTAATCGCATAGGTACAATGATCCAATAGCATAACATTATCATCCATCCGTTCAAAGGAAAATGGTCCATCAAATCGCACTAATGATTTAGGTTCAAGTGCTGCGATCGGTTCATGCAATGGGCTTTGACTCTTATCTAGAATAACCAGTTTTGAATTACCGCTGAACAGTTTAAATTGATAGGTTTGACCAGTCGCATCAAGCGAAGCAATTGCCTTCATAGCACCAGTCACGGTATCCGCTTCATTGAGCCGACCACCAACATTGAATTTCAAAGTCAACTCCTGTGCATTTTTTTCATAATTAGCAAAGAAGAGAATTATCCGGTCAGCATCCAACCGAACTGTACTCATAATCCGTTCAGGACTCTCAATCGTCACCGGACGTTCAACCACAGTTGCTAAAGCAACCTCAAGTCGAGTAAAATCAGCCATCTGAGCCACATTTTTGTGAGTCGCAAACGTGGCGATTTCATCGGTAATTTGTCCATCAAGCATCATCGGCAATTGCTTACCATAGAAATAGACCCTACCACCAATCTCAACAAAACGCTGGAGTAACTCAAGGGTTGAAGAGAAGAGAGTTGCGCTCTTTGGTATAATGACTGCATCATAGCCAACATTACCTATACCAAGCTGACCAGCGTTCAACCAGCCATCTTCCTGCAGTAATACTTCATCGCCAAAATCAAATTCAAACTGGCTGCATACGAGCTGCCGAGTCAATGTCTCAAGCTCAATTGCATCGGCGTTAAGTTGCGCCTTATCATGCCAATTAAGCCAACTGTTTGCCGTGGGATGAATCACCAACAAACGCGCTGGTTGTTCGCCACAACAGAGACTATAGCAGACCCGAGTTAAATGGTCATTAAGCCCGCGCAACTGCCTATAATAGGGCAATGCAGGCGAAAATGAGATAGGATAATCGGTTTTTCTAAAACCTTCCAATGAGTAGTGCGCTAAATGTGGAACAATATAATTAATTCCGAGAATAATTTCCCAATCCGCCATAATACGATGATCTTCAAGCGTCTGATTCCAACCGCAACCGCCCCAAGTTTCACTCATGACGCGCGACCAGCCATATTGCCGAGCCACTGATCCAGCAATCTTGACCATCTGCCAATTACCCGTTTGATGTGGCAATTTATCATCTGGAAACGAAAACTTATCAACATCACGCCCTAGCAGATCAATTCCAGGTCGATGCATATATTTAAGTGGCGTCATAATGTTAGCCTGACCGCACGGATTTGGATATGAATGTTCCCAAAAATGGCCAGTCAGTTCCAAGTCATTTTTTTCACACCAGTCAAACATCGGCTTACAGAAATTATTAACAAACAGCTCGTTAACTAAATTGAAGAAATCAAATCTGACTTTATTTGCATTGGTAATATTTAAAAATAACTGCCCTATATTATCAATTAAACTATAGCCATATTTTTTCTCGAAAGCCGCGGGCAATAGCGGAGACCAAGGCAACATGGCGATGCTTTCGCCGCTATACGGAGGACTATGATGCGGTTCATCGGTAAAAATACCTGGAACTATTTTGCCAAATTTATCTGCATAACGCTTGCGATATTGCTCATGTGTAACTTTGATAAAGAGCTCAACAGCCTCGGGATTGAGGGTATCGATATATGCCTGATTATTGAACCATGGCAAACCTCCAGACTGCTGGGTTGCGATAATCTCATACTCATCGACTGCTCCATATTCAGCAATTATTTTATTATAGCTAACTTTGGCTTCTGGTTTAATCAAACACAAGCTACATGACATTAATTCCGGTTTAGCTGCGGGAACCAAGCCGGAAGCAAAACCGCTCGGATATGAATCTTCATCATAAAGCCAGGGTTCCATCGCTTCATCTTCACCACATTTAATCATAAATTTAACCCGATCAAACCACTCTTCCTGCAAATAGTGAGTTCGCATCCCCGGACGCGGATGCATGAAATATCCGCCAAAGCCAATCATTTTGAAGAATTTAATCTGTTCTAAAAGCTGGTCATCCTTGAGATCACCATTAAGTGACCAAAATGGTGCAGGACGAAACGATTTATCAGGATTTTCAAATTTTTCTAGTAAAAAACTACTCTTTTCAGTTGTCATAATATCAATTCCTTTTATTTTTATCTGGGACCGCAGGCGTCGCACCCTAATCTCCTTTGGAGATTACCCACGCAGCTAAAGCTGCTAAAAAACACCCACTAAAGTGGGAACTACGAACATACCTTTTAAAATTTTAACCTTAAACTCCTCTAACGGTTGTTCCTTTAAAAATATTTTCAGCTTTCACCGCCACCTTAAATGTTGCAGGCAACTTCTTATGGGTTATTTTATTTAATATACTAATAAGTTGCTGGGCTATTTCTGGGATCATGTGATTAAATGCGGTAACCTGTGGATTATGAGCCAAGGCACGCCCTGAACCGTTTAAAGTCACCAAGCCAAATTCATCTGGCATCGAACATTCTTCCGCAACTGCCTGAAAAATAAAATCAACAAACTCATCAGAATAGAGAAAAATTGAATCAACGCCCTCTTGAATCAACTGTTTCACCGCATCAGTCATCGCTTTTATCTTCAATACTTGATTAACGCCATCAACCACCGCCGTTTTTGCCGAAACAGCATCAAATGTATCACAAAAACCATTGCGCCGTAATCTAAATGGCAAGTAGTCATTATTATCAAGCCCAAGGAATGCTGGTCTACTGTAACCATTTGTCTTCAGCAATTCAGCGGCCTGAACACCAACATTATAATCATCTAACGTTACAGCATAATCAAATACCCCTGCATGAGCACCATCGACGGAAATAATCGGCAAGTTAGCCCTAAGTCCATTCAACACTTCATGCTCGGACTCTTGTAATTTTGAGGTAAAAATCAAGGCATCCGGCAATTTACACCCAAGTTTTTTGATGGTCAAAGGCGACGCCTCGCTATAGAGTACCAATTCCATGGCGATACCTGCCGCCCGCGCCAATGGCTCCATAACAGACCACAGATAATTCCAGCTGTAACCATGAATCGCTTCATCGCCAAGAGTAGCAAAAATAACTCGCATAACCGGCTGATCTGGAGCAATAATTCGTCCTTTCACCCCTTTAAGTAATTCACCACGTGCTTCAAATTCACCTAATACTTTGCGTAAAACAACTCTGCTACATTGTAACTGTTCACTCAATTGACGTTCAGACGGCAAAAATGATTCGCCTTGGAGACGCATTCTGGCCAAAAAGGCACGCAATGCCACCATAACCTTTCCACTACTGGTATATTTTTTCGTGCCGGTAACCGCACGATTTTTATGCTTTATCATAATTACCTACCTAATGCCTGAAGCAAAAGCTTTTCGATTCAGTTAAAAAACTCAGAGATCACAAAACACCTTTAATTTAATACCATTGGTATTCTTTTCATAAAAATAAGATAGTTTTATCTGTAAAAAAATCAAATAGAAATAAAAAAATAACAGCTCATTTTAGACTATTTCATTGGATTAAACTTTCAAAGCAGGGCAAATGAAGTATGGTAATAGCTAATGAGCAAAGAGAGCAGCAGTAATAAACAGGAATTAAAATAATGGAACTCGGTAGTTTTGACAACTTAACCCCAGATAGTATGATTGATGCAGTAGAGCAGACGCTTGAGCGCCCAATGAGCGGGTTAGCCGCACCATTGCCCAGCTATATTAATCGGGTTTATGAATTGCAGGCGGTGGATGGAGAACGTTTAATTGCCAAATTTTATCGTCCGGGACGTTGGAGTCACGCAGCCCTGCTGGAAGAACACCAATTTGTAATGGATTGTGCGGCAGATGAGATCCCGGTAATTGCGCCGCTGGTACTTCCTGGCGGGAAAACCATTGGCGTTACTGACGAAAATAATTTTTTTGTGCTCTACCCCAAACGTTTTGGTCGTGAAATTGAGATAAACCAAGATGAAGAATGGATCAGGCTGGGCCGAGTTGTTGCTCGAATGCATCTGGCTGGATCACGTGCCGAGGCACCAAACAGAATCCACCTCCATCCTGAAACATCCACGGCTAATGATATTCATTCACTACTAAACGGTAATTTTATTCCAATCGAATGTCAAGCCGATTTCATGACGGTTACGAGCGAAATAATGGAAGAATTACATGGACTATTTGATGATATTGAATATATCAGAATTCATGGCGACTGTCATCGGGCCAATATACTTGAACGCCCTGGAGAAGGGTTAATGATTATTGACTTTGATGATATGATGACTGGACCTCCAATTCAGGATCTCTGGTTATTACTACCCGGTTATGCCATGGATTGCCAACGGGAAATTAATCTGATCATTGAGGGTTACTGCGAGATGCGAGATTTTGATGAATGGACAACGAGACTGATCGAACCACTACGCATGATGCGCCTCATCTACTTTTTAGCATGGTGTGCACG
>JAUZSW010481057.1:0-17368 GCA_034780735.1 Hyalogyrina grasslei
TTCGTCGGAACGTCGAACATCGAACTTTTAACATCGAACGTCGAATAAACAGGAAAAATACAAATTCCTATTAGGTTCAAATAAACTGATCCACAAAAATTAGCGGAAAATAGAATTTTCTATTAGGTTAAAACAATAGGGGAAAAATGGTAGCGGCTCAGGGACTCGAACCCCGGACACTCGGATTATGATTCCGATGCTCTAACCAGCTGAGCTAAGCCGCCATATTAGGACTTTTTTTCTGTTCCTTTTTAACAGAGCTTATAATGTAGTCTATTGCTTAAAAGTTGCAAACGCTAAAAGAATATTTTAACCTATTTTTTTATGACGCGTATTTAAGGTAAGCCATAACAGCATAGTTAATGAAAGAATTACCCCAATTATGCCGACCGGAAGAAACTGCCATTGCGGCATGGTTTGTTTCAAACTATCAACCCACATACCCAATAATGGCGCCGCAATTACCGTAAAAATTGCTTTTAATTGAGATTCAACACTCAAGACCGTCGCAAATGCTTTGGGCTCGGCAACTTCAGCACAACGACTAACCAACATCGGTCGCCATAAGTTTTGCACAATTGCTAAAATAATAAAAGCCCCAATAACGAGCGAATTTAAACCAATAATAACACCAAAAATTATTAACATAAAACTAAACAGATATAACATCCAGAGGCATTTGGCGGTCGCCACACCACCACCCATAGTTTGAACAAATTTACCCGCCCGACGTGAAGCAAAACTGCTTGACAAATAGAGGATAAAATAGACAACACCAATCATAATTGCCGTGCGCTGTTGGTCATTCCAATAGAGCAATATTGGCAAAGCTAAAACCATAACTTTAATTAATGGTTGCAAATAGCTTTCAGTAACTTTAAACAGTCCTTCAAAACTCATTGCATGAAGCATCAAGCGACGCAATGGGACAAATGTCGCAATATATTTTAAAGTCCGCCAAGTAACCTTGCATACTTCGAGTAAACTCTGTTCATGCCGCATATTACCGTCAAGATATGCTGGATATTTGATAAAATTAATAATATTTATCAAATATGGAATAATACATAACAGAAAAATTAGTGAATAATTATTAGGTGCAGAAAAAAATAGGACAGTAACTGCAATCGGAATACTTGCTGCCGAACCTAATTTGCTCCATGACCGCGTTAAACCGTAAACCTCAGTCTTTTCTGCACTGCGCCCTTCATGTTCAAGCCAACTAAAAATAATGGCTTTATGCGTACCTGTTCGGAATGCATCGCCAATCGCATAAAAAAACATTGCGATAAAAAGTAACCAAACTTGTCGTCCACAGGACATTAGAATCAAAAAGATAATATAGGCGGCAAATGAGGTAATCATTGATTTGCGACGACCAAAAACATCAGCAATCGCCCCCGATGGAATCTCCAACAAGTTAACCGCTAATTCTCTAAAGGCAATCAAAGTACCAATCAAGGCAAAATTCATGCCATAGCTAATGAACGCAATAATTAAAAACGGTTCATAATACTTTTGGTTTTTAAGAAATCCATATAAACAAAAACGTCTAATCAATCTATCACCTCAATAGGTATCGGCCAAATTTTATCTAGCTCGTAGCATTAGTAAAAATAGTCACAATTTTCTGAAATATATTTAATCTAATAGAAATTTATATTTCCATTTCATTCAATATCAATGTTCGACGTTCCGACTAAGTCGGCTTTGTTCAGTGTTTGACCCAAAACGTCCAATTAAGCTCAGGCACTATTTAGCGCAAAATCAGCTGGGGTAAAAATATATTCATTCCCACAGAATTGACAACATATTTTGGGTGCATTATTCGTCTTAAACATCTCAATCAATTCAGCTTTGTCTAACAAACTTACCGCATTTAACATTTTATCACGACTACATTTACAACGGTATTTAGGTGCAGCTGACCCAGTTACAGTATAATCAGCAATAGACCAGTCATGATCAATAAGTTTTAATAGTGCTGGCAGTCGCTCCTCTTTTGCCAATGCGTCATCAAGTAAACTATCTAAAAATTGTGTTGCTAAAATCCGTTGCCGTTTGCGGTCAAACTCTACCAAATCACAATCGGGCATCGCTTGTAACATAAATCCGGCTGAAGCCTTTACCGGATTTACTGGATCGGTATTAAACTTAATATCGCCGACAATTTGCGTTTCAAGCTGATCACTAGTCGAAAAGAAAAAGCCAAGATCTTCAGTTATATTTAACAGTCCAGCCTCTGAAGTACCGGAATTAAGGATCTTACCTTCGAGAGATTTAACCACACTAATCGAACCAGATTCGCCAAACAGAGCATTTTGATCATCAGTAATATTTGCCAGATGCGGCTCCGTCATATAACCACGCACCTCATTACAGCCATTTAAATTGACAATAATGGAGCCTAATGCGCCGGCATAATCCCAACGCAGAGTATATTCTTCATTTTCCTCAAGTAAAGGTGAAACTAAAGCTCCAGCAGTTAAACTTTGAGCCAAAAATGTTGCTGAAATAGGATCAAGATCGTGTCTTTTTATTGCTTCAGCAACCAGTGCCGCAGTATCAACAAAAACATACCGCATATTAAGCGGTTTTATAACCCCACGTATTAAAAAATTTCTGTTATTCATATATTAAATTCCTTTCTACAATAATGCTCTAAACTTTTTAAAGCCTATTTTATGGATCATCTGTAATTGTTCATTTTTTGCATGAGGCGGAAAGATACAACACTGTGCTCCAGCAAAACCGGCGGTTAAAGTTGATTCCAACCAATTTTTAGTCAACCCCGGCTCGAGATAATATACCGCCTCTAACAATGACTGTCTAGGTTCAATGAGACCATTTTTTATAGCAATTTTTTCTAGTGGCGTGCCGGGAATAATTCTAATCCCAGGAAAGACGGTTGAAGTTACCCAATCCATTCTAAGAATATTAGCAATGCCCTCATGAACAGTCATTTCAGTTTCTCCAGGGCCGCCAAACATAAAACTATTACTAACACTAACATTATATTCGCGCAACAATGCACAAACATTATATATATCCTCAAAGGTAAATTGCTTACCCAATGCCTTCAGAGTTGTATCGGTTGCACCATCACCACCGACATCAGCCCAGCAAAAACCAGTTTCAACCATTAATTCCACCGCTTCCCGCGTTAATTTATATGGCGAGATAAAGCCCACCCATGGAATAACTATTTTGTTATCTCGCATTAACCGTAGAAGTTCTAAATAATTACCATCAGGGTCATTAAAAACCGAATCGACAAAATAGATCAATTCAACCCCACACTCATTTTGCAGAAAACGAATCTCATTAATAACCTGTTCATAATCTCGCGGTCTAAAACAGCGCCCTTCGAGTTGTGGATATGAACAGTAGACACAGTTGAACGAACAGCCCCGTTTAGTCTGCAAGGGAATCATGTGAGTTTCACTATTATAAAACTTAACCAATTCTGGATCATAAGCTGCACCTCCAGGGACTGATACTCTGCCACTAGTTATAGCATGTTTGACTGCCTGACCAGCAGTGATTTTATCAATCAAAGCCAACACCGCCTGTTCACCTTCACCAGCAATGCCATAATCAGCACCAGTTGCGGCCAAAATAGCCTCGGGAATCAATGAAAACCCAGGACCACCGAGAAAAACCTCGGCAGAGCTTATAGTTGATAACTGTTCAATCACCTGCGTAACATTATCGATAAAATGATCATTCTCTCGCATACTGTTAACACTGTCAACATTGCGAATACTAATCCCAATAAGCTCAGGGTTAAAATCATTTACCAACTGATCAAGTTCAGCCGTTTTAGCTGAAGCCAACAGATCGAACTGTTTGACACAATGCCCAGCCGTCAACAGAGCCTGGGCCACCACACTCATTCCGAGCGGATAGACCACATAAGGATCATTACAGGTATTAGTTGATATTAATAATATATTCATAATTCCACACCAAAAGCTCACTAAGAAAAAACAAAAAACGAAAAGAAAAACAAACAAAAAAGCTATTACACAAAGTTACACAGAGAACCACAAAGGTACACAAAGAAAAAAACAAAAACAAACAAAAAAAGCTATTACACAAAGTAAAAAGTTAATTTATAATTCTTTTTATCCCCTCTTTCAAGGTTGAAACATTAAAGTTTAATATAAGCCCTAATTTATAGTTACCCAATTTCAGATATGTTAAAATTTGTGCAGTATGTACATCTGATAAATAGTCAACTGTTTTAAGTTCAACCACCACCCTGTTTTCAACTAATAGATCAATACGATAGCCATGATCAAGTTTAACCTCTTTATAGACAATTGGCATCGGTTTCTCTTTTTTAACTCTCAAACCAGCTTGAGTTAATTCATAGAACAAACATTCTTGATATGCGGACTCAAGCAATCCTGGTCCTAACTGCCTATGAACTTCAATCGCACACCCTATTATAATCTTTGACAACTCATTTTCAGTCATAATATCCCCACTCATTTAAATCCACCTTACTTTATCTTACTTTTTTTACTTTTCCTTTTTTCCCTTACTTCTCCTTGCTTTTTGCTTTTTTCCCTTTGTGTAATAGCTTTTCTTCTTTTTCTTCTTTTTCTTCTTTTCCTTGCTTTTTGCTTTTTTTCCCTTTGTGTAACTCTGTGGTTCTTTGTGTACCTTTGTGGAATAGCTTTTCTTCTTTTCTTCTTTTCCTTCTTTTTCTTCTTTTCCTTGCTTTTTGCTTTTTTTCCTTTCCCTATTTGCTAAAGAGCACCAAATAACTCTACCCCACTCCCCTGCCACTTGCTATAATCAATCGTGGTTATTCCAGGTTCAAAAACAAATATTACAATATCATCAGGTGTATCAATTACCACCATTACCTTATCCGCCTCGCCAGTATCAAGCAATAGTGCTGCCTCTTGTAACAGGGCGGCTGGACTATTATCAATTGCCGTGATGAAATACAGCGGTCCTTGTAGTTTAAATGCCATACTGATTTCGGCTACTGGAGTTGTCGGCAAAGTATTAACAAAGAGATTGCCGCGTCCCATGACTCGACCATATTTTATATAATCTTCGAAATAACGACTATTTTCAGCTTCACAACACGCCTGATTGCCAGTTATCACTGCAAAATTTTCACTATTTTCAGTTGGCTTAATCCCCGCATCATAGAGCGCTAAGGCGGCACTCAACAGACTCTGTTTACTCTTAACCGACATTCGCTTAAATTCACTAAGTTCGCCAGAGAACATTCCAGCTGCCAGCAGATCAGCATAAAAAAGCTTTAAAGAGCCAACCTCAGCCCTGAATTGCCTAAACGCACTTAATGCCATTGAACTATTAAATTGGCTTGCGCCTATACAAATCATAATTATTTCCTAATCAGGTGGCACCTGAAGGCAGATACCGTTTTAAATTCCGCGCCTGCGGGTTAAAAACTCTAAAGTCTTGCCCAAAAATGGCAAAATATGATAACGCAGAGTTTTTTAATAAAAATCATTTAAGTATAGCACTAATAACTTTATAAATCAAGTATTCAATATTGTAATTTGCTACGAGTAAATTTATCACTCTACGTGGTTGATTATTATAGTAAAACCGTGTAGATTATCTATTGTATCTAATATAACGTTAACACTTAACATAAAAGCAGACAATTATGCATAATATAAAAAAGATAGCTGAAGAACGTATTCTGATTCTCGACGGAGCAATGGGCACGATGATTCAGCAATATAAACTAGATGAAAAAGATTTTAGTGGAGAACAGTTTGCCTCACATCATATTCCATTAAAAGGCAACAATGATATTTTAAACCTGACCCGTCCTGAAGTTATTGGCAAAATCCACCAAGCATACCTCGAAGCAGGTGTCGACATCATCTGCACTAACACCTTTAATGCCAATGCCATTTCACAGGCAGATTACCAATTGGAAGCTCAGGCCTATAACTTGAATTTGGCTGGCGCTAAGCTTGCCAAAATCGAAGCTGAAAAAATGACAGCTATAACTCCAAACAAACCACGGTTTGTCGCTGGCGTGATTGGCCCAACCGGCAAGACACTCTCAATTTCACCCGATGTGAATAATCCAGGATTTCGGGCAATCAGCTGGCAGGAGATGGTTGATGCCTATACAGAGGCAATAAACGGTTTAATTGATGGCGGTGTCGATCTACTATTACTAGAAACCATCTTTGATACCCTAAACGCCAAAGCTGCAATTTATGCGATTAGTGAAGTTTCTGAAACCCAGGGTAAAACATTACCCTTAATAATTTCTGGGAACATTACTGATGCCGCAGGCCGCACCCTTTCGGGTCAAACACCAGAGGCTTTTCTCTATTCACTCAGCCACGCCCCAGCTCTGCTCAGTATTGGCTTTAACTGTGCCCTCGGAGCCAAGGCCATGCGACCATATATTGAAGAGATGAGTGAAAAGGCTCCATTCATGGTCAATGCCCACCCGAATGCAGGATTACCTAATGAATTTGGTGAATATGATCAGTCACCAGCCGCAATGGCAGTGATGATTCATGAATGGGCCGAATCCGGCATGCTTAATATTATCGGTGGTTGCTGTGGAACCACACCGGCTCATATCAAGGCCATTGCCGATGCCGTCAGTAACTGCAAACCACGTAAACTTCCCGCGATAACGCCATACTGCCGCTTGTCTGGACTTGAACCATTAGTAATTACCGAAGATAGTAATTTTATCAACATCGGGGAACGCACCAATGTTGCGGGGTCACGCAAGTTTTTACGTTTAATCAAAGAAGAAAGCTTCGAAGAGGCACTTGATATCGCCCGTGCTCAAGTTGAAAACGGAGCAAATATTATTGATATTAATATGGATGACGGCATGCTTGAGTCACGGGAATGCATGCATAATTTTCTACAATTAGTTGCAACTGAACCGGATATTTGCCGCGTCCCGATTATGATCGACAGTTCACGTTGGGACGTTCAAGTTACCGCCCTTCAAACTATTCAGGGAAAAAGTATTGTCAATTCAATCTCGATCAAAGAGGGGGTTGAAGAGTTCATCACTAAAGCTCGCGAAATAAAACGCTATGGGGCAGCGGTATTAGTGATGGCATTTGACGAACAAGGCCAAGCTGAAACCCTTGAGCGTCGCGTCGAAATATGTAAAAAATCTTATCAAATACTCGTCGAAGAGGTCGGCTTTAATCCATCTGATATTATCTTCGATGCAAATGTATTTGCCATTGCCACCGGTATTGATGAACATAACTGCTACGCCCGTGACTTCATTGATGCGGTAAGAGAGATAAAATTAGCCTGCCCGCAGGCCCTGACTAGCGGGGGCATTAGCAATGTTTCATTCTCATTTCGTGGCAATAATCCCATGCGTGAAGCCATTCATTCTGTATTCCTCTACCATGCCTGTCGTAATGGACTCGATATGGGAATTGTCAATCCTGAACAATTGACGATCTATGATGATATAGCACCGGACGTTCTGCAAGTAGTAGAGGCTGCGGTGCTGAATACTGAAAATGATATAACGGATAGACTAATTGAAACTGCGGAAAAAATGCGCGGCAATACAACGCATAAAGTTGTCGATAATAGTTGGCGTGAAACAGATGTTCAAACCCGACTTAAACACGCGATGATAAAAGGTATCACAGAATTTATTGATACTGATGTTGAAGAGGCACGGCAACAATATTCACGCCCGATAGAGGTGATTGAAGGTCCGTTAATGGCAGGCATGGGGGCTGTAGGTGAACTATTTGGTTCCGGTAAAATGTTCCTGCCACAAGTTGTCAAAAGTGCCCGTGTCATGAAAAAAGCAGTAGCTATTCTCATGCCCTATATTGAGGCTGAAAAATGTGAAGGCTCCAGTTCATCAGGTAAAATCCTCTTGGCCACCGTCAAAGGTGACGTGCATGACATTGGTAAAAATATTGTCGGTATCGTTCTGCAATGTAATAATTATGAGGTAATAGATCTTGGTGTAATGGTGCCATGCGAAGCTATTATGGAGGCAGCAGAAGAACATCAAGTTGACCTAATCGGTCTTAGTGGACTAATTACCCCATCACTTGATGAAATGATTCACGTCGCCAAAGAGATGGAACGCCGTGGGATGAAGATTCCACTAGCAGTCGGCGGAGCCACGACCTCGGAAATCCATACTGCGATAAAAATATCACCAGCCTATCATGCACCAGTAATTCACGGCAAAGATGCCTCGCAATCTATTGGCTTAGTTAGCGCAGCTCTAAGCGAGGATGAAGCGACACGCCAAGAATTTGCAACGGCGACTGAAGCTCGCTATGCTAAGCAACGTATTAGTCATGCAGAAAAACGTGCCGCAACCAAGCTCCATAGTTATGCTGAAGTATTAAGCAAACGTCCAGTTTATGATTGGCAACAAATTACCCCAGCCCAACCGCTACACAGTGGAATTACGGTGGTTAAACCTGAAATAAAAGAGCTTATCCGCTATATTGACTGGAAGTTTTTCTTCTATACCTGGGAAATGCGTGGTGATTTCCCTGCAATCTTGACCGATGAAAAACATGGCGAAGCTGCTGAAAAACTTTATCAAGATGCAAATAAGATGTTAACAATGCTCACCGAACAGCAACTTATCAGCCCAATAGGCGTTGCAGGAATATTCCCCGCGGCCGCTCAGGATGATGATATAATTATTTATCAAGATGAAACGAGAAACGAGCCGCTGACAATCTTTTCTACGCTACGTCAACAACGGCATAAGGCGGACGGCACCGCGCCTTTGGCGCTCGCCGATTTTATCGCCCAAGTCGAGACTAAGCGTGATGACTGGCTTGGCATGTTTGCAGTCAGTGCTGGTCATGGCGTTGAAGCACTGGTTAAGAAATTTGAAGCTGAAGATGATGACTACAGTGCAATATTACTAAAAAGCGTCGCAGATCGTTTGGCTGAAGCATTTGCTGAAATGCTCCATGAAAAAATTCGTCGTGAAATCTGGGGTTATGCTCCAGATGAAAATCTGACGGCAGCCCAAATGATTAAATGTAAATATCGTGGCATCCGCCCTGCACCGGGCTACCCGGCCTGTCCAAACAATGCTGATAAAGCCAAAATCTGGGAACTGCTCAAAGTTAAAGAAAATTGTAATATTGAGCTAACAGAGTCCTGGATGATGACTCCAGCCGCTTCGGTTTCTGGCTTCTATTTTGCCGCTGAACATGCGAAATACTTTGCCGTCGGCAAGATAGGTGAGGATCAGTTGCAGTCAATAGCTGAACGGAGCAATATGCCATTGATTGAGTTGCACAAACAATTAAAAAGTAATCTATTTTAATCTATAAAAGAGGTGAGTTGCATATCTTTAAGGTGGGAGCCGAATAAGCTCTCACTTGCCATTTCCGTTATTGAACATTTCATTACACTCAAATTTCATCACGGAATAAGGATGTCTAAAATTGCCGTAAAATATTAGTCGCTTTCATGGTCGCTGTATTGCGTTTCAGTTAATAACTACTATATTAGTTGTTAGTTTATGCATCAAGAGATCAGAAAAGAGTAAATAAATATATAACATTGAGGAATTATTATGCCTAAGATACACCCAACTGCGATTGTTGATCCGCAGGCAAAGATCGCCAAAAGTGCCGAAATTGGTCCAATGTGTTACGTCGGACCACACGTAACTGTAGGACCTGGCTGCAAACTGATGGCACAATGCCATGTAACGGGGCGCACCACCATGGGAAGCAATAATACCATATTCCCATTTGCGGTAATTGGAGCTGAAGCCGAAGATATCAGTATTGAAAATGATGATACCTATCTAGAAATTGGTCACGATAATATCTTCCGTGAAGGAGTAACAATCAATACGGGTAATAAACCTGGGACTAAAACTATTATCGGTAATGGCTGTTTTCTCATGGCAAATGTTCATATCGCCCATAACTGCATTATCGGTAATAAGGTAATCCTGATTGTCGGTGTTGGTCTCGCAGGATTTGTTTCCGTTGGTGATGGAGCATTAATCTCCGGCATGTCAGCCATGCACCAATTCTGTCGCGTCGGACGCCTCGCTATTATCAGTGCTGGTTCAGCATTTTCCAAAGATATTCCACCATTTATGATGGCTGAAGGTCGCAATGGCGGAGTAAAAATGATTAATAAAATTGGTCTCGAACGGGCTGGCTTTACCAAAGATACCATTCGAGCGTTACGCAATGTTCATAAAATATATTTCCGTGAAGGATTAAATGGCTCTAATGCCTTGAAAAAGATTAAAACTGATGTAGCACAACTACCGGAAGTGCTCGAATTTATTGAATTCTGTGAGAGCAGTGAACGTGGGGTTTTACAGAATAAAATAGCCGGCAAAAGAAGCTAGGTTTTTTAATGATTAATGATTAATGATTAATGATTAACGGTTAATTCGTAATTCATAATTCATAATTCATAATTCATAATTCGTAATTCGTAATTCATAATTCGTAATTCATAATTCGTAATTCGTAATTCATAATTCGTAATTCATAATTCGTAATTCATAATTCGTAATTCGTAATTCGTAATTCGTAATTCGTAATTCATAATTCGTAATTCATAATTCGTAATTCATAATTCGTAATTCATAATTCATAATTCATAATTCGTAATTCGTAATTCGTAATTATATAAGGTGCTATGAAATTTTTCAATACAGCGGGGCCGGTAAATAGGCAAAAACATTATAAGCTTGATCCGTTGACGCGTTGGGACTTGGATAAAATACTTTCACTTATTGATCAAGAAAAGTATTTTATTTTACATGCTCCGCGTCAAACGGGGAAGACCTCCTGCCTGTTAGCTTTGCAAAATTATCTAAATTCAGAGGATGAATATCACTGTGTCTATGCTAATTTTGAATCAGGCCAAAGTGCCAGAAATGATATTAACACCGGTATTGAAATAATCTTAAGTGAATTACATGCTTCTGTACAAGCTTCACTTACAACTAATGTTCCATTTTCAGACACTACGGTTTTGGCCGATGCACCTGCCGGAAATGGCTTGAATATTTATCTACGCAAACTTTGCCAGTGGTTGGATAAGCCATTAATATTACTGATAGATGAAATAGATGCCCTGGTTGGCGATACACTAATTTCAGTATTGCGCCAACTGCGCAGTGGTTATACAAATCGCCCAGCACTATTTCCCCAAGCAATAATCCTCTGCGGAGTACGGGATATAAAAGATTATCGCATTCATTGCGGTGATAATGATATAATCACTGGTGGTAGCTGTTTTAATATCAAGGCTGAATCGTTGGTATTAGGTAATTTTTCTGAAACCGAAGTCAGACAACTCTATAACGAACACACCAAGGCTACAGGTCAAGAGTTCACTGATGACTGTTTCCCATTACTCATGCGCTACACGGCAGGACAGCCGTGGTTAATCAATGCTTTAGGCAATGAAGTCACATTCGAAATGCAAGAAAACCGCGACCGTTCAATAGTCATTACTCCTAAACTGATTGAAATTGCTAAAGAACAACTAATTATCTCTCGTGCAACACATCTTGACCAATTAACGGATAAACTGAAGGAAGAACGAGTTCGCCGAGTAATTGAACCATTACTGATTGGAGCCATGACTGAAGCAATTGAAGATGATATTGAATATTGTATTGATTTGGGGCTCGTCTCAAATAGTCCACGTGGAATTATTATTTCTAATGAAATTTATCGTGAAATATTACCCCGTGAATTGAGTAAAATAACCCAGAGTAAATTTTTATCACTATTTACCCCAGATTGGATCAATGCAGATCAATCAATCAACAGTGATAAACTATTTAGCATGTTTCAACAGTTTTGGCGTGAAAACAGTGAGATCTGGCAAGAAAATATGGCGGGTTATCAAGAAGCTGCACCTCATTTGACTTTTCAAGCTTTTTTACAACGTGTTGCAAATGGCAACGGCTTTATTGCCAGAGAATTTGCTTATGGCACCAAACGGGCAGATTTGATGCTAAAATGGCGACATCCAGGGGGCGAACAACGGATTGTAATTGAGTTAAAGATATTGCGCAAAGGTGATAACTATGAAACGCTCAAACAACTAGCATTAAAGCAGACAGCAATGTATGCCGATAAATGCAATGCCAGTGAATCACATATTGTCATTTTTGATCGTGATAATATTACCGATTGGCACAATAAAATATTTACAGATTCGGGCAACCATAATGGATGTCAAATAAAAATATGGGGGATGTGATAGTTAAAAATTCACTCTTTTGAGAAAAAAACACTAAACAAATAATCAATAGAGGTGATTTCAAAACTCCAGCGTGAGCATGATTTTTAGCATTTTTGGTGAGCAGATTTTAACTTTTTAGCGAATGAGTATACTGGTTAGTATATGATTGAGTTCAAAATTAAAAGATGCCGATAAAAATCAAAAATCTGCCGCAAAGAGTTTTAAAATTGCCTCAATATAAAAGGAAAACAACTAATGCTTACAGCACTAACAAAAAATGATAAATTCAGTCCACGGCGTGGACCGGTCGTATTAATGATTATGGATGGAGTCGGATTTGGTGAATATGAAGATGGTGATGCCTTCTTTAGAGCTTCAACCCCTGAGCTCGACCGCCTCTTAAAAAGTTCGCCGTCAACTAAACTGAAAGCTCACGGTACCGCAGTCGGCATGCCTTCTGATGATGATATGGGTAATAGTGAAGTTGGTCATAACGCTATCGGTTGTGGTCGGGTATTTTCCCAGGGAGCAAAACTGGTTGAAGAGGCTGTTCAGTCAAAATCAATGTTTCAGGGTAATGTCTGGCAAGAATTAGTCGAAAACTGTATCTCTAAATCATCAACTATGCATTTTATCGGGCTCTTCTCGGATGGTAATGTTCATAGTAATATCAATCATCTTAAAGCAATGTTAGAAGAGGCAAAAGCTGCCGGAGTAAAAACCGCTAGAATTCATGCCCTACTTGATGGTCGCGATGTGCCGGAAACTTCTGCGCTTGAATATGTCAGACCATTCGAAAGTTTTCTGGCTGAACTAAATAAAGATGGGGTTGACTTCCGCATCGCCTCTGGTGGCGGACGGATGGTGATTACCATGGATCGTTACGGTGCAAACTGGGATATGGTACGCAAGGGCTGGAAGACCCATGTCCTCGGTGAAGGCAGTTACTATAGCGATACAGAAAGCGCAATTGTTGCTCTGCGTGAAGATAGCGGGGCGATTGACCAAGATCTACCGCCATTCGTTATCGCGGATGATGGCAAAACACCAATTGGCCCGATTGTCGATGGGGACTCAGTTATTTTTTACAATTTTCGCGGCGACCGTTCTCAGGAGATCACCGCCGCATTCGAAGCAGATGAACTTGAACAGTTTGATCGCAAACGACGTCCTGATGTGCTTTATGCTGGAATGATGGAATATGACGGCGATCTGCATATACCTAAAAAATATCTGGTAACCCCACCGGCCATTGACCGGACAATGGGAGAATTTCTCTGTGCATCTGGACAGAAACAGCTCGCGATCAGTGAAACTCAAAAATATGGCCATGTAACCTACTTTTTCAACGGTAACCGTTCGGGAAAATTCAATGATGAACTCGAAAAATATATTGAAATACCCTCAGATATTATACCATTTGAACAGCGTCCGTGGATGAAAGCGGCTGAAGTTACCGACGAAGTAGTTGCAGCCATTGAATCCGGCGATTATAACATGATCCGTTTAAATCTAGCTAACGGTGATATGGTTGGTCATACTGGCATCTTCCAATCAGTCTTAGTTGCGATGGAAACGGTTGATATTTGTGTTAAACGGATTCGTGAAGCGGTTGATAAAGCTGGCGGGGTATTGGTAATTTCTGCCGATCATGGTAATGCTGACGATATGTACGAACATGACAAAAAAACTGGAAAAGCCAAACATAATCCAGACGGTTCAACTTGTCGCAAAACTAGCCATTCGTTAAATCAAGTTCCATGTATCATCTACGATCCTGAAAGTAAAGGTGAATATGAATTTATTCTTAAAGAACACTTGGGAATCAGTTCATTGGCGGCGACCTGTATCGAATTACTTGGCTTTAATGCACCAGAAGATTATGATCCAAGCGTCTTTACCTATAAATAGAGTGTAGTTAATGACTCAACTGCTCTGTCATTAACCATAGGCTTTAGCCTTATTGTTAATGACTAAGACTGAACAACCAAAATTTTGCAACCCATTTCTGAGTTGCAAAATATTTGGATATTCGATGTATGAATAACTATTACTACTCACCACCCTAGATGAGCAGTAATAGTTAATTTATGAAGCAATATATAGAGCAATTATCAATCTCTATAGTCTAAGCCCATCGGCAATAAACCGAAGACCGTAGACCGTTAACCGTTGACCAAATTAATAACTTTAGGAGTAATATTATGCAGCAACCACCACCCCATCCACATCAACCACCTCAGCCTCAACGTAAAAGTGGCATTAATAAAGTAGGCATGTTCTTTATTATTCTTGGTGTAATTCTTTTTGCTCTAATTGTCAGCGGTAGCCTGATGTTGTTCAGTACCATAAAAGATATGAGCAATATGCTAGAGCCAACGTCACGCGTAACCGCCTACGAACCGACAGCAAAAGAGCGACAAGATTTAAAAAAACAGGAAGCAGCACTTGAAAAAGTCCAACAACAAGGCGGTGAATATACCATGATTATTACGCCAAGTGCCATCAATACCTATCTATCCAAAAACGAACAAAGCGAAGATCATTCAATGCAGCCTAAAATTAGAGTCGATATCCAAGGATCAGTGATCTCCGGTATGATCTCTGTTCCCATAGAAAATGAGGAAACAGGTAAACTTAACTATTTCAATGGTGAAGCTAAATTCACCGCATCGTTAAACAATGGCGATCTCGATGTCCGGCTAAAAGATGTCTTAATCAGAGGCAGAAAACCACCTTTTATGATAAATATGGTTATCAATCAATTTAAAAAGATTAATTTAGCTGAAGAGATTAACAGCCAATCTAAACATAAACATTTGCGTGAACAGCTATTACATTGTAAAAAATTAGAGATTAAAGATGGTAAAGCTCTAGTAATGCTTAAATTTGCCAAACCAACGGACGCCAAGACAACTGAACCCAAAAAGCTAAAAGTGCAATGAATAAACTGAAAAATATCAAATCTCCACAAGATTTAAAACAACTATCACAACTCGAATTAACTGATTTAGCGGCTGAAATAAGAGAACTTTTGCTTGAAACAGTTGCGGCCAATGGTGGGCACCTGGCACCCAACCTCGGTGTTGTTGAACTAACGTTGGCATTACATTATGTTTTTAATGCACCTGATGATAAGTTGGTTTGGGATGTCGGACATCAAGCCTATGTCCATAAAATACTCACCGGTAGACAGGAGTTATTTAAAACTCTTAGACAATTTAATGGTTGCTCAGGTTTTCTCTCACGGGAAGAATCTGAGTTTGATACTTTTGGTGCAGGCCATGCAGGGACTGCGCTATCGGCTGCCGCTGGTATGGCAACCGCAAGAGATCATCGTCAAAGTTCTGAACATGTCGTCGCAATTGTCGGTGACGGTTCAATCGGCTGTGGAATTTCACTTGAGGCATTAAACAATATAAAAACCTCATGCAAACGATTGATTATAATCCTCAATGATAATAAAATGTCCATTTCAGAAAATGTTGGAGCTATCTCCCGTAATCTAAATCATTTAATTGCTGGAAAACGTTATAATCGTCTCAAAAAAATCACCAAAAAATTAGTTGGAAAATTACCATATAGTAAAAACCTATTGGCATTTATTCGCCGCCTTGAAGAGGCTACTAAAGGTATATTTGTCCCTGGCATGCTCTTTGAAGAGTTTGGTATTCGGTATATTGGACCAATCGATGGCCATGACCTTGATGAACTTATTTCAACCATGCAAGGCGTTAAAGAATTTAATACACCAGTCATCATTCATACTATTACCGAAAAAGGACGCGGCTACAGTCCTGCCGAATCTGCGCCAGAAAAATTTCACGGTCTAGGCTCTTTCGATCCACTGACTGGAGAAAAAATTGGCAATACACCGCCGACAACATTCTCTCAGGCCTTTGGCAATTCAATGCTTGAACTTGCAGCAACCCATCCTGAATTAACCGTTATTGCCGCCGGCATGACCGCTGGTACAGGGTTAACTGAGTTTGCAGAAAAATATCCTAAACAATTTCATGATGTTGGTATTGCAGAAGAACACGCCGTAGTTTTTGCCGCGGGCTTGGCTGCCGCAGGTTCTCGGCCAGTTGTGGCAATTTATGCCACTTTTATCCAACGTGCCCTTGATTGTATTTATCACGATGTCTGTCTCCAAAATCTACCAGTAATATTCTGCCTCGACCGTGCTGGAATTGTTGAAGACGGTCCGACCCATCACGGCCTTTATGATCTACCTTTTATGCTCGCAATTCCAAACCTAGCTATACTTGCTCCAAAAAACGAATTAGAACTAACTGAAATGCTAAAAGCTGCCTATGACTATAATGGTCCAGTCGCAATTCGTTACCCCCGCGGCTGGTCAGGGGACAATTCCTCTGCTGCTAAAGCAAGAACAAGTTTAACATGGGGCAAAAGTGAATTAGTAAAAACTGGTAATGATGTCGCCATCTGGTCAACAGGTCGCGAAATAAATAGTGCCTTGACGGTCGCCGCGATATTAATGCGTGATTTCAAGATTAACGCAAAAGTTATTAATACCCGTTTTCTTGCACCTTTTGACCAAGAATTATTATTCGAATGTGCGGAAAAAATGCCCATTGCCACGATTGAAGATGGGCTTATAAATGGTGGGCTCGGAACGATTGTCGATCAGTTATTGATCAATACCAAACATCATGGTATTGCCCATTTCGGCTGGGACAAACAATTCATCAGTCATGGAGCTCCAGATAAGCTACGTGAACAACACAATTTTACTGCGGAAAAAATAGCTAAAGCAATAGCCTTATTAAAGACATAAGACCTCATATTCATTTAGAATCTATTATAAAAACATTCATTTTTCAAACTTGATAAGTCATTAATGCTAACTATGTTAAAAAAGTTGGGTTTGATTTTCTACTATAAAATTAACATATTCAGCAGCAAATTTAAGGATGATATATAAATCTATAATAACCCGTTCTCTTATACGTTCTCCGAACGGTCGGTCGCACCGACAGGCAAGTAGCATGCGTTCTCCGGACGGTCGGTCGCACCGACAGGCAAGTAGCATGCGTTCTCCGAACGGTCGGTCGCACCGACAGGCAAGTAGCAGGCGTTCTCCGGACGGTAGGTCGCACCGACAGGCAAG
>JAUZSW010482168.1:0-17352 GCA_034780735.1 Hyalogyrina grasslei
CTGAAAACACAAGAGAAAATAATAGTAAGCTGATTTGTAAGGTTTTAATTTTCATAATTTTTATTTTTAAGTATTGTTTTTTATTATGTTTAATTACATTAATATCTCATAAGGCAATGCAAAAACATACCTTATCCTTATTTTTCACTAATAAATTCTAAGACTTTGTAAAATGTGTTTAGGTTTCTCACCTACTCCCTGCTTATTTCCTATTAACATTCGATGCAGATTTAACTCTGTCGAACATATTTTATCAACACTACACAATTTAATAAAGTACTTTCGTTGGCACTCAAAATACTCCCTTGCTGCAATTATACGATAAAAATTTATGAGTATTCAAATTTAAAAGTGCATTTCCAACTAGTTGGAGTTGTAACGCATAAGTAAATGTTTGGCATAGAGTCTATTAGGGGGGGTAAAGTTGCTAACAATTTATTAACAGGTGATTATTATTACCTTAATCTTCGCTACTTCTATTCTATTAAAAATATATTTTAGTATCATAATACTTCGTTAAATTTCGATTTGCACATAAGGAATTACAAATTAACCCAATTAGTACTAATAAGTTACAAAGTCGCATCAAATGTCTGTAAATATTTGAGTATATGCTTCTTGCAAAAATGCAACGAACCATTAATAATAGTTTTTTTGAGATTACGCTTAGTCATATAAATACTGTATTACATTGTGAAGTAAACCACGTTAATAATTGAGAAGCTGAAATTATGTTTGAAATACTTCAAAAAGAATAAAAAAGTTTTTTTTGATAAAAAAAGAGGTATTTTTGAATGCTTAATTTAAAATTTCATTATAATAAATCTTATTTATGTTTAATAAACTGCCTCTCACAAAGATTAAAATTACTATTGCTAAACTATTGTATATTTTGGTTATACCATTCTTTTTTGGTAAGAAAGTATTTGTTGTTAAGCGAAAAGGCATTTATTATGAACTTGATTTAACAGAAGGAATAGATTTCTCACTTTTTCTTTTTGGTAATTTTCAAAAACATGTTGTAGATTCTAAATATTTAGATATTTCTAAAGATGCATTTATACTTGATATTGGAGGTAACTTTGGTGTTATGGCATTGCAATATGCTCAAAAGGCTTCTCAGGGTGAAGTTATCTCTTTCGAACCTACTCATTATGCTCTTTCTAGATTTAAAAGAAATTTGGCATTGAATCCGGAACTTAATAACCGCATTACAATAATTAATTCATTTGTTTCATCATTAAAATCCGCCAACCCAGATATTAAAGCATATTCTAGTTGGAAAATAGATGGGAGTAAGGAGGAAAAACATCCAATTCACTTGGGGACAGAAAAGAATTCTTCAGGTGTTGGATCGATTACTTTGGATGAGTTTTGCATGGAATTTGGGGTCAAGAAAATAAATTTAATAAAAATTGATACCGATGGTCATGAATTTGAGATTTTTAAAGGTGCGAAAAAAACAATATTGGAATATCAGCCTCAGATAGTTTTTGAGGTAGGGAAATATGTTATGAAGGATAAAGGAATTGATTTTTCATTTTACTTGGAGTATTTCGAAGAACTTAATTATGTGTTGTTTGATACACGAACTAACAAGAAAATAAACAAAACAAATTGGAGTAATCTAATTCCCGATTTAGGTACTACAGACGTGATTGCAATTCCCGATGTGTGATTCTTTATTCGACCTAGTATGAAATGAAATAAACAGAGTTGCACTATAAATTTATTTATCTCACAATAATATTATGGCATCGTTAAGTAAAAGTAATTCAGAAGTATTCCTTAAGCTTGATAAATATTTTGACAAGCGACAAGATTTATTTTTCTATTTGTCGCTTGTTATCTTGTTTGTATTTAATATCCTCTTATTTGACATTAAAATGAGTGTAGGAGGAGATGACTCAGGATATCTTGTTAGTGCAAAGAAGTTTATTGATGGAGTCTCGTTTCCTACATATCATGGTGTTCTTTATTCTATTGTTCTAGGTTGGTTCATTAAGATTATTGGTTTCAATATTATTTTTTTTAAAGCATTATCTTTTCTGTTTTTATTAGGGCATCAGACGTTATTTTATTATGCGTTAAAGAAGCATATTTCACCATTTATACTGTCAGCAACTCTTTTAATTCTATCTGTATGTAGTGGGTTAATATATTTTGGCAGTCAAACTTATACCGAAGCATTCTTTTTATTTCTTCAGGGTTTATTCTTTTTTATCTTTTTTAAATATATCTTCTATCGCCCTAATACATGGCGAGATATTAATCGGTCGTGGTTAATGTATATTGCTTTTGGCTTATCTATGTTTATGCTTGCAACGGCTAGAAATATTGCAATGGTATCTGTTCTATCTGTTTTTGTATTTTTTCTTCTTGAGAAAAGGTTTTTCCAATTATTTTATTCAATAATATCATTTCTACTTTTTTCAATTCCATTTAGTTTATACCGCAAAATTGTTTGGGAACTTGAAAAGTCTGATATGAAAGGTCAGATTGAACTGATGATGCAAAAGCACCCATATAATAAGGCGCTTGGTACCGAAGATTTATCAGGAATATTTACGCGAGTTGTAGAGAATTTAAAGAATTATTTATCAAAAATATTTCTGAAAGAAATTGGATTAAAAGATTTAGCAAGTAACGATACAAGTATTTTTATTGCTTTGCTTATTGTTACATTGTTATTGGTAGGCTTAGTATTGGCTTTTACATCGAAGAATAAAGTAATGAAATTTTTGTTGATTTATCTTGGTATGTTTCTTGGTGTAACATTTATTGCATTGCATCAGATGTGGGCACAGTCTAGAATGATTATTGTTTTTATTCCTTTATTATTAATGACACTTGCATGGACTTTTGGAGCACTAAGTAGCTTTAAAAAGTTGAGTTTTGTAAAGTTTATTCCTATAGTGTTTTTTGCGATAATCTTTTTTAAATTATTTCTTATAACAGCTAAAAAGTCAAGTGACCATCAACAGACTCTTACAAAAAACCTTAGTGGTAATAAGTACTATGGTTTTACACCAGATTGGGTGAATTTTTTAAAAATGAGTCAATGGGCATCGAAAAAAGTTAATGAAAATATTCAAATTGCCTCGCGAAAGCCATCTATGTCGTTTATTTATGGAAATGGTAGGGAGTTTTACCCGATGTATCGACTGCCTATTCAGTATGCCGATAGTGTAATGGCTACTGTTATTGCCTCAGATAAACAAGCTTATTTTATTATTGAAAAGGATTTAAGGAATAAATCCGCAGGATTATTGCATGCTGTAAAGCAACATATGATTGCAGGAATTAATCTTGGCAACACCCTGTATGGAGTTTATTTGATTGATATTAAGAATGCTAAGTCTTTTGAGGATAGTTTTAAACAAAATAATTTGCCTTATATTAATTCAGTAGAAGAGTTTAGAGTAATGCTGTCAAAAACTGATAAAACGTCGGCAGTTATACCTGATGATCTTTTACAGAGGCTGAAGGATAGTAATGTACAGTATGTTATTATGGGTAGTTTAAGGGTGAATCCTAAAATGAAAACTGATAGAACAATAAATACTGTTGCCAGATATTTAGCAGGAATACAATTAAAGTATCCTGCTGTAATTAAATTAGTACACCAAATAGGTGGGGAGAATAAAGAACCGGCTAAATTGTTTATGATAGATTTTGATAAGTATAGTAATTAATAATGAACATGTTAAATGGTATAACTATTGTTGGTGCCGGTAATCTTGCTTGGCATTTAGCTTTGGGGTTTCATAAAGCAGGTGTAAGAATTAATACTGTTGTAAGTCGTTCGCTGAAACATGCAAAAGAACTTGCAAATCAAGTGAGCTCAAGATATTCTTCTGACATCTCTGATATTCCTATTGAAACTGACATTGTTTTTTTGTGTGTTACCGATAGTGCTATTGTTGAAGTTGCGAAACTATTCTTAAATAAAAATCTAAGAATAGTTCATACTTCGGGAAGCATGCCTCTTACGGCTTTGGGAGATAGTACTAATAATTGTGGCGTATTTTATCCTTTTCAAACATTTTCGAAACAAGTTAAGACGGGAGAATTGAGTTTTCCTGTTTGTATAGAAGCTGATAACAATAAATTTGAAAATTTGTTAATTTCTTATGCAAGTAAGATTTCTGACAAAGTAGTTCTTTTAGATTCTTTTCAGCGTATGCGACTACATCTGAGTGGCGTTATGCTAAATAATTTCTCGAATCATTTATTTGCCAGAACTTTTGATTTTGTTGAAGCTAATAATATAGATGCTGATTTATTATTGCCTATCTTAGAAGAAACTGTAAATAAAATAAAAATAAATCATCCAAAGTCTGTTCAGACAGGGCCGGCTGTACGTAGAAATTCAGAAATAATAAAAAAACACGTAGATTTGCTAAGTAATAATGCTTCACTTCAGAATATTTATGAAGTAATGACAAAGAGTATTGAAGAATATTATTCAAAAGATAATAAATGAATTTTAAAGAAAAATTAAATACAATTAAGGCATTTGCATTTGATGTTGATGGCGTTTTTACAGATGGACAGGTTTATTTAATGGCAGGGGGTGAATATATTCGGTCTATGAATATAAAAGACGGCTATGCTGTTCAGCACTGTGTAAAAATGGGATACCCTATTGCAATTATTTCCGGAGGTAGCTCAGAAGAGGTTCGAAATAGATTTAAAAATCTTGGAGTTACAGATATCTATCTTGCATCATCGAATAAAATAGATGATTTTGAGGATTTTAAATTTAAGTATCATTTAGAATTTGATGATATTCTATATATGGGTGATGATATTCCTGATTATCAGGTAATAGAAAGAGCCGGAATTGGAACTTGCCCTGCTGATGCTGTAAACGAGATAAAACAAATTTCAGAGTATATTTCTGATAAAAAAGGAGGAGAAGGTTGTGTGCGCGATGTTATTGAACAGGTCTTGAAATTAAAAGATAAATGGTTAAACGAAACAGCATTCGAATGGTAAGATTGTGGAAATATACAAAGGCTTTTTTACGTTTAGTAAGAATTAATAACCTTCTTATTATTGCAGCAACTATGTATTTATTGCGTTGGTTTGTTGTAATACCACTATTGCAGGAGTCAGGTTTATCGTCGCTTATATTTGAACCGCTTTACTTTTTATTTGTATTGGCTACTGTGTCAATTGCTGGTGCCGGATATGTAATTAATGATTACTTCGATAGAAAAACAGATTTAATTAATCGCCCGGGACGAGTAATTCTAGGTAGAATATTAAGCCGCAGACTTGGGATAGTTTTTCATTTGCTGCTGAGTTTATTTGGTGTTAGTTTGGGAGTATTTGTTTCTTATAAACTTGGTTTATTTAAATTTAGCATTGTTTTTGTTGTTATGAGCGGATTGCTTTGGTTTTATTCTACTACTTATAAGCGTCAGGTTTTATTTGGTAATGTGGTGGTAGCTTTTTTAATTGCTTCTGTACCCTTACTTATATTGCTTTATGAAGTTCCTTTATTACTTCGCCATTATCAGTTTTTCCTTAAATCAGAGTTAAGCACTATTAATCATCTTATTATTTGGATAGGCGGATATGGAGTGTTTGCTTTTTTATTAACCCTAATTCGTGAAATAGTAAAAGATATTGAAGATTTTGAAGGTGATTTTGCTTTTGGAAGGCAGACAATACCTATTGCTTGGGGAGTAAATATTGCTAAAATAATTTCTTTAGTAGTGTCGATTATTACTTTGTTTGTTATTGTTTTTATTATTGTTTTTTATTTAAACGATTTAGTATCGATTATATATTTACTGTTAGCAGTTATTTTGCCACTACTTGGTTTTATGGTTCTTTTTTATAAATCGCAATCTAAAAGTGATTATCATAAAAGTAGCCGCTTGCTTAAGATTATTATGTTAGGAGGCATTGCTTATGTGGTGTTAGCGACATATTTTGTGTTTTAATTCTATTCTTTATGCTTCAAGATGCACTTCAGTCATTTCGTATAATTTTAGCGTCGCAATCGCCCAGAAGAAAACAATTGCTTGATGGACTTGATATTAATTATGAAGTTTTAGTACGCAATGGTATAGAAGAGATTGTTCCGAAGGGATTAGATAAGTTTCAAATTCCGGTTTATTTGGCAGAATTAAAATCAGAGGCTTACCTTGATTTATTAGTTGAAAAAAATATTGTTATTACTGCTGATACAATTGTGTGGCATAATAACAGAGAGCTAGGAAAGCCAAAAGACTATGCAAATGCAGTTCAGATATTGCAAGAATTATCTGGAAGCATGCACGAAGTAGTTACTGGTGTTTGTATAAGAAGTAAAAATCAATCCTTAAAGTTTCATTCATTATCTAAAGTATGGTTTCGTCCTCTTAGTTTAGAAGAAATAGATTATTATCTTACAAAATATAAGCCATTCGATAAAGCAGGTTCATATGGTATCCAAGAATGGTTAGGTTACTCCGCTATCGAGAAAATAGAAGGCTCATTTTATAATGTTATGGGATTGCCAGTACAAAGCCTGTATAGTGAGTTGTTAAAATTTATTCTGAATGAAGGAGGTTAATTTTAGAGCGGTGAGACCAAATTATTCTGCGCTTAACCACCCTTTTATTTCAGTATCTAAATCATTATTATCAATAAATAACCCTTGTTCAATTTCCTTCTTTGATGAAATAATCTCATCCCGCTGCTCAGAATTTAATGTAAGAATCTCCCTGTTGGTTTTTGAATCAAGAATTGTCTTAATCGTATTTAAAAAGGATATATCTTCAATCTCATATATTCTGTGAATCAATATATTTTTAAGTTCAATCGTATTCATGTCAATAATTCTATTTAGGTCAAATGTACAAAAAACATGTCGAATGTTTGAAAATTAGAAATATATTTGCAAGTAAAATGTAGCACAAATGGATAATAAAGAATTTGAAATAGAAATAGGTGTAGGTCTAGGCGAGTTTAAGTTTGGTATAACGCGCGATGCCTTAAAAGAAGCAGTTGGTGCTCCGGACGAGATTGAAGATAATGATGAAGGTATTGATGATGAAGGCAAAATTGAGGTTTGGCATTATGATGAGTTCGAACTTTCGGTAGAATTTATTGAAGGTAACGATTGGAGGCTTTCTACTATTGCGGTTAATTCTGATGAGTGTTTGTTAGAGGCTGTTCCTATTATTGGTAAATCAATAACTGAAATCGAAAATCTTATTGATTTGTTAGATTTGGGCGAATACGAGTCTGAACACTTAGATTTAGAAGATGAAGAAAAAATAACACTTTTAAACGTATTTGAAACGGGGTTAACTTTTTGGTTTGAAAAAAATATTTTGACGGAAATTCAAATAACTCCTATTCCTGAATAGATTTTGCAAAATAATGCAGATTTAGATGTTTTTGAGCCGAACTGAATTTTGTATCTTTTAAAGCACAATGGGCTGAAAGTGCCATAAGTTGTTTCGATTTTCTTCGGAAGCTTTGGCTTCAAATGAATTTATTTAAAGAAACTCAAGTAACAGTTATGGCTTTTAAGGTATTCTCCTTATCCTTAAGAATTTCTTTAATTATTACTTTCTGAAAAGAATTTTTTTCTAGTTTTTCACCCTGAACTGCAATTGGAATGAAGTTTTCGCCATAACCGGTTGCACCTATTGTTGTATTGGGTTTTTCAATTAAAAGAGTTTGTTCTTTACCAATAAATTGTTTGCGATATACTATTTTACTTTCTTCGGCAAGTTGTCGGATAGCTTTGCTTCGTTCAACTTTTATTTTGTCAGGAATATGGTTTGGCATATTTTCGGCAATAGTACCTTTTCTAACAGAATATTTAAAGGTGTGTATATGTCCAAAACCAATTTCTTTAGCCACATTATACGATTCCTGAAATAATTTATCTGTTTCGCCAGGGAAACCTACAATTATATCGGTTGTAAAGTTAAAATTTTGATAAGAATTTCTGAATGTGTCAATGATATTTCGAAATTGTTTAACATCATAAAATCTGCGCATATTTTCCAATACTTTGTCAGAGCCACTCTGTATGCATAAATGCAAATGTTGACATAGCTTAGGGTGAGCAAATAGGTCTATAAATTTATCGGAAAAACCTTCGGGTTCCATCGATGAAATTCTAACTCTGAAATCGCCTGGTAAATCAAGAATCTTAGCTATTAAATTTTCGAAATCAAGTCCATCACTTTTGTATCGACTAATGTTTACCCCCGTAAGTACAATCTCTTTTCGTCCTAGGTCTATTACTTTTTTAATATTGCCTAATACGCTGGTAACGGAGCGACTACTGGCACGTCCTCGAACTTTTGGAACAATGCAATAGGTGCAGAAATTATTGCAGCCATCTTGTATTTTAATCATGCTGCGAGTGTGAAAACCTTTTTCTACAACCGAAAAATTGAATAAATCTTGTTTTAAATCTTTTGGGTGTAATATTTCGCCATTTAGGTGAGCATCGACTAAGGAAAATACAGAGCTTTTATGTTTATTATCAATTACATAAGTTAAATCGTTTCTGCCTTCGAGATATTCTTTTCTGCTGGTTACCATGCAGCCTGTTACAAGGGTTAAACCATTTTTGTTGGCATGACGAACAGCTTGATTTATAACATTTCTCGATTTTTGGTCGCTTTGGTTTGTTACTGTGCATGTGTTTACTACATATACATCAGCTTCTTGGTTAAAATCTACAATGTCGTATCCGGCTTTAGAAAAATCGGTAATTATCGAGTCTGTTTCAAATTGGTTGAGTCTGCATCCGAGTGTTTTAAAAGCTGCTTTTTTTTTATTCATGCTCAATAATTTATTCCGGGTAAATACTTATTAATTCGCCTTCGGTGGCAAAGTTAATAACTGAGTTTATTTTTACTAATGCAAATTTCCCGATTAGATTTTCATCTGTTGAAGCAAATCGCACAATAATTCTACCTTCATTTATTCCCGATAGGTGTCTTCCTTTTCTGTCTTTTTGAACAATAAGTATTTTTTGTTCGCTACCAATTAATGTTTGATTGTAAGTAAGCGAGTGTTTAGCAATTTTGCTGGTTAAATCGTGTAACCTAAATTTTTTGTCCGCATGCGGAACATCATCAACCCAACGAGAGCTTGTTGCTCCAGGACGAGGTGAATATCGGGCAATATATGCCATATTAAATTGAAATTCATCCATAGCTTTTACCGTATTCTGGTATTGTTCCTCAGTTTCGCCTGTAAAGCCAACAATAATATCGGTAAATATTGTTGCCTGAGGTAGTTTCTGTCGAATTGAATGTATTATTTTTCTATAATCATTTAACGAGTGATTTCTATTCATATGTATTAACATGCGGTCGTCGCCTGATTGCATTGGCAGGTGTATTTGATTTGCAAGGCACGTGTATTCCGAAATGGCTTCAATTACATCGTCAGACATGTCTTGCGGGTGTGGCGAAGTAAAATATACCCAAAAGTCTTTACCGCTAGCATTGCCCATTTCGCCTATTTTGCGAAGTAAATCTGCAAAGTTTATTTCGTCACCTTTTTTATCGAAACCATACGAATTAACATTCTGACCTAATAGTGTAATAGCCTTATATCCATTTTCTATAAGTTTTTTAGCTTCTTGAATTATTTCGTCTGATGGACGCGATATTTCTCTGCCTCTGGTATAAGGAACAGCACAATAGGTGCAGAATTTATCACATCCGTTTTGTATTGGAATAAATGCTTCGAAATTGGAGTTGTAAGTTGGCTTAATATCCCAAAAGTTCTCGATTCGGGCATCTGCTTTTTTCATAGCTACAGCTAAGCCTGTAATGGTAGTTTTATTGTCGAAAGAAATTTGACTAAAGTCTGTATTGTTAGGTATTTTATTAGGTTCAGGTAATTCTAATTCATTGTCCATTTGTAGCCTGAAAGGAGTTGCAACACCATACTGACTAAGCATGGCAGGAAGTTGAGTTATTTCACTCATTTGAAAAACTAAATCGAATAATTTAAGAAATTTATCTCTATCGGCAGGTAAAACACAGCCTGAAACAAATGTAACCAGATTACGCTTGTTTTTTGCTTTGTTCCATTTATGAATTCTAGTATAAACTTTGTCAATAGCTTTTTGCCTTACAGAACAGGCTACTAAACCTAATAGGTCAGCTTCGTCTTCGTTGTCAGACCATTCGAAACCCATCTCTTCAATAACCTTTCTAAGTCGCTCACTATCCGACTTATTCATTTGACACCCAAGGGTAACTACGTGATATTTCATTTTATTGTTGAGGTTAAGACTAAGGTTAAGGTTAGGTTGAGGTTGATATTTAGAAAGGAGCAATGAGCTCTTAGTCTATTTCTTAACCTTAACCTTGTTTTTTATACTAAAAATAAACTTCAGTACGAATATTGTCTGGAGATATGCCTTTATTAGTCAGAATATCGTAAACTTCGTGTATCATTTCATAATTGCCGCAAAGATATATTAAAGTATTGGAATCGACTTTGTTTTGTTTGAGGTAATCGGTTAAGCGACCGTTAAAAGTTCCATTTTTATCGCGTGAAGTACATGCAATATAACGTTCCTTAGGATATTCTGTTGAAGCATATTGTTCATTTCCATATTTTATGCCGTGTAAAAGAGTGTAATCTAAATTATCTCTACTGTTTATTATACTATGAAAAGGTGCTATTCCTGTACCTGAAGCAATAAATAGAAATTTATGAGTATCTGCTTTTTTAGTGTCTATTGAAAAGAATCCAAAAGGCCCTTCAACACTTATTGCGTCACCAAGCTTTAGCGTTTTAAGCTTTTTGGAAACATGCCCCTCCTCAACTTCTTTAATTAGCACTTCAAGGTAATCAAGATTGTTTCCGCTGTATATTGAGTACTCTCGTAATTGTTTATCGCCTAGCATACCAAGTGTTAGGTGTTGCCCAGCAGTAAATTCCATTCCATTTCTATCGAACCGTAAAATATAAGTAGTATCGGTTAAGTGTTTTATTGAATGAATTAGATATGGTGTATCTGTTGTTTTTCCTTTGGTCTTATGTTTATCTGTAGTCATATTTAATATTTTTAAACTTAATGTAAATAAGAAGTAACAACGAATAGTTGATGCTAAAGTTCATTTTGTAACAGTCTTTTAACACTCTTTTCGGACTGGCTTTTTTTGTAAGCAGGAATTACTGATAAAAAGTCTATTGGTTGAACTAATTGTGTTTATTATTTTCAGATTGAGAATTTGTGGCGGTTGAGTAGGGCAGTGATAGAATAATTTATTCTTTATTTACAGCGCTATATTTGTTATATTTGCGTTATATCTAACAAGCGCTATATTTTTGTTATTAACACATTTTATGCGATAACAAAACAAGATAAGCATATGTTGGTGGTTGATAATTAAAATTATGCAAGTATTACGGCAAATTATAGAAGTTAAAAATCATTCGCTAAATATTCATTTACCAAATGATTTTAATGCTGATAAAGTAAAAGTAATTATTCTGCCATTGGAGGAAAAGGTGCAGCATAAAGGAGTTGCAAACCTTAGAGGTAAACTAAATCTTTCTGACACTAAATATAATGATTTCCAGGAAGATGTTAAAAATTCACGTGAAGGATGGGGAACGAATACTTAATTGATACTAATTCTGTTATTAATAGTATTGATTCCATGATTCCTGTAATTACTCGTAATACAAAGGATTTTGATAAAATTGAAGGGTTGAAAGTTCTGAATCCTTACGATATTTAAAAATGAAAAAGTGCTGGATAAATCTGCTCTATAATTTCTCATTTGCAAAAGCAAAGCCAGACCTGTAAAAGACCTTTTTTCTCAAATTAATATTATGCGAGGTGTAAATTTTACAAAAATTTTGAAAGAATATGTGATATTGTTAGTTCGAAAGACAATTGCAGGGCTTAGATATTTTATATTTTTTCTAGGAGTAATTCTTTTAGTCGGACTTATTTTAAGTTTTACTAATATACCTTATTGGCAATATTATTGGTTAGGAAACCATCATTGCGAGTTAGAAAAAGAGCCTCATTATATTGTATTGTTGGGTGGGGGAGGAATGCCTAGTCCTGATGGATTGATACGAACTTATTATGCGGCAGGTGCATGGAAACAGGCTATAAATTCGAAACTTATAATAGCAATACCACCTGACACAAATAATTGTTTTGGTTCGCCGGAAATTCAAATGGAGCATGAGCTTATAATGCGCGGTGTTGATAGTAGTAGTATTGTTTTTGAACGTGCCGGCTTTAGTACACGTACGCAAGCTCTTGAAATAGCTAATTTGTTTGACGATAAAGCGTTGGACACAATCGTCTTGCGGTTAATTACCACTCCGGAGCATATGTATCGCTCGGTAAAAGCATTTAAAAATGTTGGGTTTAATTATGTTGGTGGAACACCGACCTTTGAAATAGGACTGAACGAAGAAAAGCTTAAAAAAAATGACCAAAAAGGCAGAGTTGGATTAAATTTTCGCTACAATATGTGGAGTTATTTGAAATATGAGATTACGGTTTTGCGTGAGTATTTTGCTATTGCTTATTATAAAATTAATAGATGGATTTAGGAGGGAATTAAGAAATGATATAATGGTGTAATGAACAATTTAAAAGAGGGATAACTATTTATAATTACTCAATGACGGTCGTAAGATACAGTATCAATAATTATTACCCTACTCTCTATGTCCACTAACAAAGGCAGAACGAGTAACGAAGCAACGAACTCACGAACTCACGAAGTAACGAACTCACGAACTCACGAAGTAACGAACTCACGAAGTAACGAACTCACGAAGTAACGAAGTCACGAAGTAACGAAGTAACGAAGTAACGAACTCACGAAATCACCAGACTCCCTATAAATACCGATTGACCCCTTTTTAAACCATTCTTTTCAATACATTTGTCTGCTAAATAATAAATGAGTGATTTATCCTAAAACATTTGAGAGTAAAATAGGTTTCGATAGAATTAGACAGATACTTTCTGAAGGCTGTTTATGCGGGCTTGGGCGCGAAAAGGTTGAAGGGATGCAGTTTTCTTCAACTTTTAGCATTATTCAATCAGATTTGCAGATTACAGCAGAGCTGAAGAAGATTTTAGAGTTTGAAGAGTATTTTCCGCAAGATAATTATATCGATGCCAGAAAAAGCATTCTAAAATCTCGAATCGAAGGTGCTAGTCCTGATGTGTCTGATTTAGTATTAATTCGAAAGTCACTATCAGTTGTAATTCTGCTGCTAAAGTATTTTATGCAAGACGATAGAAAAGTGAAGTATCCTCGACTTCATGAGCTTTCGCAACAAGTAGAAACTTTTCCGAGTGTAATTAAAGATATAAATAGAATTATTGACGATAATGGTCGTGTTAAAGATAACGCTTCTCCTGAGTTGCAAGATATTCGCAGTTCGCTTAAAAAAAAGCAGATAGAGGTAAATCGAAAATTACAAAGTATATTAAAGAAAGCCAAGATTGATGGTCTTGTTGAAGATGATTCCGAAATAACCTTTCGAAATGAGCGACCTGTAATTCCTGTTCCGGCAGGAAATAAAAGAAAGCTTGGCGGTATGATGCATGACGAATCGGCATCGGGGAAAACTGCATTTATTGAACCAGCAGTTGTTGTAGAATTGAATAATCGTGTGCGTGAATACCTTATGGCAGAAGTGCGTGAGATAAAAAAAATTTTATTAGTTTTTGCAGATCAACTTAGACCTGATATAGAATCGCTTATTGCGAGTTATGATTTTATTGCCGAAATAGATTTTATTCGGGCTAAAGCAAGGTTTGCTCAACAAATAAAAGCTGTTCTTCCTATTTTACATAATGAACAAAGTTTTGATTGGAAAGATGCAATTCATCCTTTACTTTATTTATCGCATACTCAAGAAGGTAAATCTGTAATTCCACTAAGTGTTCACATTAGCGAAGAAAATAAAATTCTTGTAATTTCAGGTCCAAATGCCGGTGGAAAGTCTGTTTGCTTGAAAACTGTTGGTTTATTACAATATATGTTGCAATGTGGAATGCTCGTTTCTATGAAAGAAAATTCTGAACTAGGAGTTTTTTCTTCTATATTTATTGATATCGGCGATGAGCAATCGATTGATAACGATTTAAGTACATATAGCGGGCATTTGGAGAATATGAAATTCTTTGTTAAGAATTCGAATAATAAGACACTTATACTAATTGATGAATTTGGTACAGGCACCGAACCAAATTTAGGTGGAGCAATTGCCGAGGCTGTTATGGAAAAGCTTCATAAAGAAAATGCTTATGGAATAATTACTACACACTATGCAAATCTAAAGCATTATGCATCAGAAACTAAAGGTATTGCAAATGGAGCAATGCTCTTTGATACACAATCTATTAAGCCTTTGTACCAACTTTCGATAGGAAAACCCGGGAGTTCTTTTGCTATTGACATTGCACGCAAAATTGGTTTGTCTGAAGAAATACTATTAAGTGCTTCAGAAAAAATAGGACAGGAACACTTTAATTACGATAAGCATCTGCGCGAAATAGCACGCGATAAGCGTTATTGGGAATCAAAACGACAGCGCATAAGAAAAGTTGAGAAAACACTTAACGAATTGTACGGTAAGTATGGTGATGAGCTAGAAGATATTCAGAAGGAGAGAAAAAAAATACTTTCTGAAGCAAAACAAGAAGCAGAAATATTGCTGAAAAATGCTAATTCTTCGATAGAACGAACTATTAGGAATATAAAAGAAGCTAAAGCAGAAAAAGAACAAACTCGACTTATTCGAGATAAATTTGAGAAAGAAAAATATCAACTTAACGAAGAAAGCAGACAGTCTGATAAGCTTACTAGAAAGAAAAAGGAAATATTACGAGTTGGAAAAAAATTAATTGAACGAAGCTCAGATTTAAAAAAATCAAAACCTCAAAGCAGCATTGTAAACAAGCCTCAAAAGCTGCAAATTGGCGATATGGTTGATATAAAAGGTATGCAAGCTGCCGGCGAACTTGTTAAGATTGACGGAAAACAAGTTACTGTAGCTTTTGGGAGTATGTTGATTAATATTGAAGGTAGTAAGATTATTCGTAGTGATACGCAGACTAAGAAAAAAGAGAAAAGAGGGGTGAAAATATCGTCTGAACTAACAGCAAAAAGGCTTAGTTTTAAGCCTGAAATAGATGTGCGTGGAAAGCGGGGCGAAGAGGCATTAACCCTAATTCAGCAATTTGTTGATGAGGCTATAGTTGCTGACTACAGCAAGCTAACTATTCTACATGGTAAAGGAAATGGTATTCTTCGAGAAATTCTTCGCGAGTATTTATTGTCTCTTAATTTTGTAAAATCGTGCAAAGATGCAAATGCCGATAGGGGTGGTTCCGGTATAACTGAGGTGGTGTTGGATTATTAGTTTGTATTTTTTTTTCTCCTAATTAGTATAGCTCCCTTTGGACGGTTTCAAATCTGGAGGAGTGTAGTTTATTAAATAGTTTATAAATATTTAATCATCTGAATTATTTGTATTTTTACTTAAAATCAACGATAATGAAAGATTATAAGCATATTATAACTATTGAGTCGGGAAAAAGAAGTGGTAAGCCTTGTATTCGTGGGATGAGGATTACTGTGGGTGATATTCTTGGTTGGTTAGCTTCTGGAATGTCTAATGTGGAAATCTTGACTGATTACAATGAGCTTACAGAAGATGATATATATGCAGCATTAAGTTACGCTGCAGATAGAGAGAATAAAATATATCAAGTAGCAGTATGAGATTGTTATTTGATCAAAATATTTCTCATAGAATACTTCGATTGCTACCTGAACAATTATTAGACCATTATGATGACATTAAAACTTTCTCGTTAGATAAGGATTATGGCTGTTTCGAAATTATTAGAATTAAGAACTAAACAAGAGTAGTGTTAAGGAGTTGTGTACCAGGCTGTAAAAATAGCTTTTGCTATTTCGGATTTACAACTGATGCCGATGCTTCGGCAGAGCTCCGCGAAGCTAATCCGCCATTATTATATCCCGATTACAAATCTGGATGAGCACAGTTTAGATTATTTGTTTCATAGCATTGATATACTATAATTTTTCACTTTCTAATAATGATAAATATATATTCTAAAACATCTAATTCCCGATTACAATACGCATGTAATATTATTTTTAAAACAATATTGCAGACTGAGTATGTTCTTACAAGTAATAAAGCAGATTTGGGGAGTGGAGATGTGAATTACTGCAACGAGCCTATTTCAGGGGTTTTTCAAATAATACCTTCTGGTTTGCTTGAGCAAAAGGGAATTTCAGACCATAATCTACTTCTAGGAGATTTTGAAGGTTTAAAAACACTTTTTCATTCAGGAGAGGGCAGTATTCCTTTCGATATTTTTTCGGCAGTATTTTATATGTGTAGTCGGTACGAAGAGTATCTTCCTTTCGAGAGTGACGAACATGGGCGCTTTAAGGCAGAAGATAGCACTGCGTATAGATACGGATTTATTGACGAGCCAATTGTTGAGCTATGGGTACAATTATTGGCTGAAGAATTGAAAATTGATTTTAATAAAAATACTTTTCGTTCTTTGCTAACTATTGATGTAGATGATGCATGGAAATATAAAAACCGTTCGCAAGTACTAAATCTTGCAAAACTCGCTAAATCCTTAATCAAATTTAAGCTAAAGGAATTTAGTTTTCATTTTGCAGTACTTTTTAATAGAACAGATGACCCTTGGTTTACTTTTAAGTATTTGTCAGACATAGAAGAGCGCTTCAAACTATCGATACAATATTTCTTTTTAATAGGCAGAAAAAAACCGTATGACAAGGCAATTTCAATAAAAAATAAAGAGTTCAGGAAATTAATAAAAAGTCTATGGCAAAAGCAGAAGCTTGGAATTCATCCTTCGTATGCATCAAATTTTTCAGGAAAACAGCTTAGAAAGGAGTTTTTTGCTCTTGCCGGAGTGAATGTTAATAAGCCATTGCAGAGTAGGCAGCATTATTTAAAACTAACATTTCCCGATACGTTTAGACAACTAATAAACCTTGGTGTAGTTGAAGAATATAGCCTTGGATGGGCAAGTAAAGTAGGTTTTAGAGCAGGCATAAGTAGTCCGTTTCCTTTTTACGATTTAATAGAAGAAAAGGAGAGCCATTTGCAGTTAGTGCCATTTGTGATAATGGATAGAACCCTGAAAGATTATATGAACTTATCACCTTCCGAGGCATTACAGCAAATAAAAGACTTAATAGATAAAATAAAATCTGTTGGCGGACAGTTTACTATGTTGTGGCATAACGATAGTGTTAGCAATTATGGCGAATGGGAAGGATGGCGTGAAGT